>JAADXW010000840.1:0-15056 GCA_023337975.1 Phytopythium ostracodes
AAATCGCGCGCGTTTGCCCAAAGCGCGTATTTTTACCAATCACATGAACAACATATCTAAAGCACAACCGATAATTCGTAAAATTGACCGAGTTACAGCCGAAAGTATGGTGGGGTGATCTCTCTTGGCGCGGAGTGTAACTCGAAAGATCATCTCTTTTTCACTCGCGATTAATCTTCTTTCAAGGACCTCATCATCCAGTGCAGTGAGCTTCCGATGCAAACGGTCGGTCTATTAGTTTATGGTGTCTGCCTCTGTCCGAATGTGGTGGGTATCGCCTCTAATGCTGTGTCTGGAAACGAGCAACTCACTCGTCGCTAGCTGGTCAACGGCGGCGGTTGTAGAAGTCGTACTCCTTCTTTTCGTACGCGGCTTGGCGCATAGCTTGAGTGCGGATCATCCGGTCGCGGATCTCGCCCTTGCGCTCGGCCAGCGACCGCGGACCGCCGGCAGACACGGTCGACGTCGAAAAGGCCGAAAGGACCACGAGCACGGCGAGGACGGCGCGCGTGAAGAGCTTCATGGTGGTAGCTGGCTGGGCTCTTGCTGCTGGGCTTGGGTGCTGGTCGGTGACTTGGTGACGAGCGGGAACAAGGCGAAGTGAGCGAGAAGAGGCCAGCGATGGGCAGGGAGCAGGAGCACGAGCCGCTGGTAGATTGGCGAGGCAGTGTCTAATGATAGCCCATCATGTGAACCGAGGCAGGCATCTTATGAGGCGCGCGTCCTGACCCGATCTCACCATCGCACGTGCTAATTTATCCATGTTAATTCCCATTCAGACCCCATGTAGCCACAACAACACCAACGCCTCGCCGTCACCATTACGCAAGGGCCACGCGAAGGCCGCTGAACTAGGCGCTGGCGCCGTTCGGCCGCGCATCGTCGCTCGTTACGCTCGTCTCGGGCGGTACGTACGCCATCATGCGGATCCACCGCCGGCGCCGCACCGACGCGCCGATGCGCTGCTTGCTCGACTTGCCGCGCGCCAGATGCGACTTGAAGCGCGGGAAGTCGCTCGCGTAGCTCCAGCCTTCGTCGTCGCAGTCCGTGTAGCTCTTGTCGATGCGCCAGGGCGTCGTCCAGACCCAGTGCGGGGGCACCGTCACCTGCTCGAAGCTCAGCTCCACGTCGCCCTCGCGGTTCGTGAACCGCGCGCGGTCCGTCGGCAGCAAGTGGTTGGGCGCCCACTTGCCGAACATGCTCACGCGCTGGTTCTCGAAGATCTCCTCCAGCGCCACGCTGCCGTCGAGCGTGCTGTTGTACCGCATCAGCGTCGGTCGCCGCGGCGCCGCGGACTTCCGAGACGTGGCCGTGGCAACCGCTCCGCCTCCGACACTGGTCACCACCGCGCCAGTGATGCTTGAGCGCCCATGCGTCGCGTTCTGGGCGCCTTCGCTGCCGCTGCTGCTGCGACGGCCTCCACTGCTAGCGGGCGCTTTTAAAACGGGGGCGGCGCCAGTCGAAGCGTTGGGGAGGTCCTGGTCCAGGGCCTCTTTCAATTTATCGAATACAAGCTTAGTCGTCTTCACTACGCCCTCTTTCGTGGCCGAGAAGATCTTGGACCGGAACATGGTGCTCTTGGAGAACGGGATGCCGATCGACACGCGCGCCACCAGCTTGCCGTCCGGGTCGCGGTCGACCACATACACCGTCTCCACGTGGAAGCAGTCGCCGTACGGGATCTCGTGCAGCGTCATCTTCTGCTCCAGCACCAGCCGGTCCGGGTCCGCGTTCTCGCGCTTAGAGTTGAACGGCACGTGCTGCGTCTGCGTCGCCATCGTGTACGCCGGGCCGAGGCTCGAGTTCGACTTGGCGCGGTACTTAATCTCGCGCACCTGGCCGCCGAACTCGGCGCTGTCCGCCCAGTCGCCGAACGTGTGGTTCGAATCGCCGCTCTCCTTGAAAACGCCCTCCCATCGCGCCTCGCTGTTCTTGTCGTAGAACAAGTCGAAGAAGTGCATCGCATCCTTGACTGCCGGATGGATCGCGTACTCGCCAACCATCTGGCGCTCCTCTTCCGTCGACACCAAGAACGGAGTCGTCAGCGTGGACGCCCCCGCCCCGTCGATCGTGCGGTTCAGCGCCTCGTAGCACTGCTTCGCCGACAGCGCCACGCTCTCCCGGGTCGCCGAGATGATCTTCGACTTGAACATGCAACCCTTCGAGAACGGGATGCCCAGGTAGACCTTGGCGACCAGGTTGCTGGCTCCCGGCGCGAGCTTCTCGACCACGACGACCCTCTCCACCGTGAAGCAGTCGCCGTACGGGATATCGTGCAGCGCCACCTTGCATTCCAGCACCAACTTGTCGGGATCGGCGCTGGCCGAGTCCGAGAAGAAGACGTGCTCTGTCGTCGTCGTCATGGTCGAGGACGGCCCGATGCTGGCGTTCGTGAGCGAGCGAGCGCTCATCACGCGCACCTGCCCGCCGTACTCCTTCGACTCGCCCCACTCGCCCACCTCGACCTCTGTATCGCCACGCTCCTTGAAGTAATCCGCCCACTTGCCAGTGTTCCCGTCAGCGTAGAACAGCTCGAAGAACTCCATGGGCGTCTTGACGGCCGGGTGGATGTCGTGCTCGCCGATCAGCTCTCGCTCGGCCTCCGACGTCACCAGGAACGGCACGAGCGCCCCGCCGCCAGCGCTGTCGACCTTGTACTGCAGTTTGAGCGACAGATTGCCGAGGATCGAGTCGGTCGTGGACGTGACGGGCCACGAGCAGTTCATGCTGGCCTCCTTCATGCCCACGAAGCCGAACATCTCGCGCAACGAGATCGACACCTCGCCGATCTTGGTCGTCAGGTAGCGCAGGTGGATTTCGTACACGTGGAGTACCATGATATCCGGCAGGCCGCAGAACGCGCCCGAGGTCGAGCCGAGCGCGCGACACTCGAGGCAGTCGGCGCACTGGTGGTCCTGGAAGTGCCATCCGAGCGTCTCCTGCCACGTCACGACGCCTCCAGCTTTGTCACACGGCTTGGGCACGGTCTGGCCGACGGGCGTGGACGAGTGGTCGTGCAGCTCCGACTTGAACTTGACGACCACGTAGAACTGGCGCAGCGACGAGTCCCTGACGTACGTCATGTCTTCGACGACGGCCTCGAGCGAGTGCGACTTGAGCCGCGACGAGTGCGAAGACGACTCCTCGATGCTCGACAGCCCGTTCGCGTCGGAGGCGCCTCCGTCGTGGTCGCTCGCAGCCATTGTGGCGGCCGACAGGGGCGCCACGGCCGCGCTGAGCACGCTGTCGATGCGGCCTGGCACGCGGCTCTGGATGGCGCGCTTGGTGATGACGCAGAGCCACTTGCGCGCGGCCATCTCGTCCTCGGCGCGGAAGAAGTACGTGCCGCCGAGCGTGCCACGCACCTCGAGCGTGTTGGCGCCGAACTCGAACGGGTCGGCGGGCTTGACGGCGTGCACGGCAAGCGAGCCCTTGATGTTGACGTTGCGCCTGGCGGCGTCGGCGTTCGGGAAGTACTTGATGCGGCCGTTGGCGTCCAGCACGACGTAGCGCTTCTTCCAGTTCTTGCCGCGGCGGATGCCCTTCTTGACCAGCAGCCAGCCGTCCAGGGCCTCGTCTCCCAGCTCGATCAGGCTCTCGAGGAACTCCTGCTTGTTGGCCACCGTGTCGGCGAAAAAGGGCATCGAGTAGTACGTCGAGCGCCGGGGCAGCGCCGCGCGGATCTCGCTCTCCAGCCGCTCCTTGACGCTGCCGGCGCGCTTCACGCCGCCGCTGGGCGCCGCCGCCACCCGCGCCGCCGCCTGGCCAGTCGTCGCGGCGACCGACGAGCTGGTCGAGGCGCTGGCCGTCCCGCCAGGCTTGGTCGCGATCGGGAACACCGTGAAGAAGACGCGGAAGAGCACCACGAGCGCCGCCATACCCACCGTGATGGTCATGAACAGGTCCACGAACTCCTCCGACGAGGACGAGGACGGGGGCTTGCACGTGTTGGCCGCATGGAAGGCGCCAGTCGCGTCCGCTGCCACCACGTCGGGAGCGGGCGGCATCTTGGGGAGTGAACGTGCGCCCTTTAAAAAGGGGGCGGGGAAAGGGATCGAGGCGAGGCGGCCTCCGGCTCGGGCTCCGCCTGTCGCCGTTTGTTGACGCCGCCGCTGGCCTGTTACGTACAGTAGTTACCTGTGTCTACCCCGCACACACAGCCCCGAGAGAGCGCCGATGACGACGCCGCGGGCGCGACGGGAACGGCGCTCGCTGATTACTCCGCGGCCGCGCGTCGGCGTATTACCCGCGGCCGACCAGGTCGATTGTCTATTGTGCGTTGGTGATATTAATACAACCACGTGGTGCCTTTTCCGAGTAGAGACAAAGGTGATACAGGATTCACTGGAGTAGTGTGTATGAGTAATACTGCATAGGGTGCGCGAATGATATGAGGATCATACATGGGTGACGCGGGAGTAATCTGTGAGATGTTGTCCTAAATGCTAGGGTTTAGCGACAATCTTGGCGAAATAGGCGACGTCCTGCGGTGTTTTAGCGATGAACGCGCTAGAGGCGTGGGGGGTCGTACAGTACGCTATCGCTGCACGCTCCAGGCGCGAGTCGAGAGCTCAGAGCTTGAAGAAAACTATAGAACGCGATGGGCGCTCTCACTCCATGCACGTGGCTATTATAAGCGAGGGCGGCTCTGATGGCGCCGCTTCCGCTCCCCATCTTGAAGAATAGGAGGTGGGCAGAGCCATCCGCTGAACTGCAACTTTACTGTAAAATTTAGCTATTTCTACGCACCCTTGGCGTTGGATTACACGCTGGAGCATCTGTTTCGTTTCTTTCTGGATTTTTATACTGGAAATTCTATTGCATATACATTTCTCAAGACGAATTTTCCCCAGCGTTTCTTCCTGTGCGTCGGTCGGTCGTCCGTTGACGCCATTCGCGCTAGTGAACTGAGGCGACCGACCCAGGAGGCTTCGCTGTTCGCGTCCATGGCGGTCCCCGGGGCGCGCCGCGGGCTGTCGGGCGAGCGCGTGTTCTTCCTGCTGGCGCTGGCATCCACGCTGCTGCTGGCTTCGGTGCTCATGCTGCGCGATGAGGGCGGCGAGGGCGCGTCTCCGCGCGCGTTCCGCGACGGATTCACGGTGGCTGAGGGCGTCGTGCGGCGCGCCGAGAGCAACGGCACAACCAGCACCAGCGCGCCGCCCAGCAACAACCTGCAGGTGGCGATCGAAGCGGGCGACGAGGGCGGGCGGACGACGACCATCAAGACGCAGGACGGTGACGAGATCACCATCAAGCACGCCGGCAAGAAGCAGGTCACGACCATCTCGCGCGACGAGGGCGGCAAGATCACGATCGAGAACGTCGCGGAGGACGAGCCCGAGGCCGACGCCACCGAGGCGCCCGCTGGCGAAGGAATAGCACAAGCAGCTGAGGGCCGCGGCGTCGAACGCTTGGAGGAGGAGGGGCTGGAGCCGCAAGACGAAGTATCGCCCGACGAGGAAGGGATTACCGGTCGAGACACGACCGAGGGCAACGAGGCGGTGATTGTGAGCGGCGGAAGGAAGGTCACGGTCATCCAGGTGGGGCGGAACCTGACCAAGGTCGAGCTGTCCAACGTCGACGAGGGAGAGGAGCAGGCGCCGACGGCTGACAAGCTGGACGGCGTGTCGACTCGGTAGCTGACGCCGACGGTCGACGCCGACGCAAATGTATTTATTAGTATCCAAAGTGACCGCAGAGAAGATGGAGTATCTTGGACGAGAGCAGCAGCGCAGCCAGTCGCTCGGGTTTGTCGGGCATTAAACACGGGAAACAAGAGCGAGATGAGGGCTGCTCTCTAGCACAGCAACGTCGTCAATTCCCCCTTCCGCCGGAGGATACGGTCTCGTGCAGGCGCTTCACGAGCTGCTCGCGTTGCCCTCTTTGACGCAGCGCCAGAGCTTGGAGGCGCGCGAGGCGCTCGATTTCTGGGTCAAGGAGAGTGTCGTTAGCTTTCAATCGACCAGTGAGAGCACTGCGTACGCGTGGGCTCACCTGCTGGAGGTCGACGACGTTGCGCATCTCCAGCACTTTGAATAGCTCCGTCCGGTCCAGCGTGCCGTTGTCTGGTATTCAACATCAAATCGCATCAGTCAGTTCACGCAGCAGGCGGTTCGACGCGCCCGCTTGGCTGGCTCGCAGCTCGCGTACCGTTGCTGTCGAAGATGCGGAAGGCGAGCTTCACGACGGGGAGCGACAACTCGACGCCGCTCACGACCTGCGCGGCGCGGATGAACTCGGCTGTGGGCGCACAGAGAAGCACGGATTGGGTCAGTAGGGTCGATAGCTGCAAGTGACAACGCGTGCTCCCAATACCTTCGGTGATCTCCTCCGCTCCGGTGAGCTCGAACGCGAGCTTAATGTCCTTGAGGTTGGTCTGCACGCTAAAGTGGAACTTGAAGAAGTCCTCCCACGACACCATCTCCTGGTATCACCGACGATAAGAGGCAACAAATGAGTGACCGGCCCAATGCAATAGTCATGACGATGGCATGGGCGTACATCGCTGGCGTGGAGAGCGTGCACTCGGTCGAGGTACGGGGCGAGCTTCTCGGGGTCGAAGCACGACACGAGCGTGATGGCAAAGTCGTGGACGGAGATGGCCACCTGGTTCTTCATGTTGGGGCTGCGTCTGGCGTACAGGTCGAACTCGGCGCGGAGGATCTGCTTGCGCAGCTGGTCCAAGGCGCCGCCGAGCTCCTGCGCCGTGATTGCCTTGGTGAAATGGCCAAAGAGGTGCTTCGTCAGCCGCGGAAGCGTGGCTGCAAGACGTGCACGAAGGTTAGAAGCTCGTTGACTGTGGTGGTGAGTGGTGGAAAGCGATCGTATCTACCTTCAGCAGAGATGGCGAGGTCCGACTGCCCCTCCTTGGCGGCGATAACGTGCAGAAGGTTCTCAATGACGTGGCAGAACTCGGCCTTGTCGACCGCGCCGTCGCCGTCGAGGTCGAACATGCAGAACGCGACCGTGAAGTGCTCCTTTGGGACTGCCAGGCGGAAAGAGGAACACCGCACGAGAGCAGGGCGTTAGAGCGAACGTGTTGAGTCAACCCCCTCGCATCTACCATGAACGTTACTCTGAAGCAGGTGAATCAGCAGGTAGCACTCCTCGAACGTGATGAGCCCGTCGGCGTTGCCCACGAAGTCGCACGAGTACTGGATCTCCGGGTTCTGCGTGACGTTATCCAGGGCAGCAGCACGGGTAAGCCAAGCCGCACATAGCCACGTCGAAGTGTAGCCAAACATGCACAGCAGTACACACCGGAAAGCGCGTGTGGAAGCGCGGCAAGATGAACGAGTGCACAAAGTCCGTGAAGGTCATGGCGGGCACGTGCTTGTCGCCCACGGCGATCGACTGGCTCGCGTACGTCTGGAAACGCGTCTTGAGCGAGTCGACGGCCGCGTGGGCCGTCTTGTACTCGTCCAGGTGCACCTTCATGAGGTCCACCTCCTCGAGCTTTTCCTTCATCTTGGACCGCTTCTTGAGCAGGTGGCGCCGCCCGCCGCGCGTCTTGCCGGCCTCCTGGTCCACCGCCGCCGCCACAGGCGCGTCCTCGAGCTGCTTCGCCTCGCATTGCGCGCTAGGGACGCTCCCCCACACGATCACGGCACCGGAAGCGGCGAGCACGCCCGCAAACGCCTCAATCCGGCGGTGGAGAAGCGCGTCACTGTCGCCAGTCGCTGAGACGAATGAGCGGCCCAGCAGCGCGCCCGAACGCCGCTGACCGATGGCAAGACGTGCCAAGGCTTCGTTTCTTCGCGCAGCACGCGAAGAGGCGGCGCCTAGCGACCGCCAGAGCGCGCGCGTCGTCAGCATTCTTCTACTCCCGGCGGATCCGTTGGGTTGGTCGGTCGATCGCTTGCTTTGACCTGTTCAACCTTGCGATCTATTCGAGCCGAACGAGCCGAGCCGAGCCGACAGTATCAAGCCGGTCTGACTACCACTTGACTCGACTACCCGGGAGTCAAAACCAGCTGAAAACGGTTTCAGACGCAATTTGGTTGTAACAATAGCTCTTCAGCGCGAAACAGCGCGAAAGGAAGGAAACAATTGATACTGTAGCGTACGTTAGTGGAATCAATAGCGGAAGACGGACAATCGTCGATCGGTCGATACATAGACCAATCGATCGACTGGGCGGCGACCCAACGGATCGGAAGGAAGCAGCCGTCTAACCCGCCGCTCAGTCGCCGAGCAGAGCCGTCGGACAGACGCAGCCATGCCGGACGTGGTCGGGAGCCCTTCGAGCGCGCTGATGGGGACGGCGACGCCCACGAGCAGCGGCAGCGCGGCCTCCAAGCGGAGCAGCATCGCCACGCCCACGGGTAGCGCGCGCAGCGGAGAGGAGGCGCGCGTCCTCCGCAAGCGCAGCAGCGCCGTCGCCGCCTCTACCGGCGTCCGCGGGCGGCGGTCGTCGCGCCACTCGGGCGAACTGGCGGCCTACTACGACTTCTCCAAGCGGCGGAGCGGCAGCATCGCGCAGGACGAGCCCGGTACGCACGCGCGATAGCCGTTAGTTATTTGACGGCATGGGTCTAACCGCTTTGAAATGTGGGAACTGCTCGCGCTCGCAGTCGGGCTGTCCGGTATGCGCCGCCTTGAGATTGAATGACTGCGCCTGACGATGGCGCGTCTTATTAACGATTGTGGCGCTTCTTCGACGCCAGGATTTCTGGAGTACCGCAAGCTGGACGGGTCGTGGCGCCCGTTCCTGTTTCAGACGATCGACTTCCAGCTCGTGCTGTACAGAGTCCATGTGCGGTCTCATCAGCCTCGAAAGCCGGCGAGCACGAGTTTATCACTGTGGCTGACGCTTTCTGTGCTTGTCTGATAGCCGACACATCAAGTGACCGTCATGTCGACCGACATCCGGAGCGCGACGGAGATCGCGCTGGCCTATGAAGGGTCAACAAGTGAGAAACGTTCCACGCGTGCTGCTGCTCTTTGAAGTGCCTTACGCTATACTGACCGACTGTATTTCACATGCGCATCATCAACGGCACTACAGAGCCAAAGGACACGCGGTTGCTGCGCTTGGGCATCAACGGCACCGTCATTACCCTCCGAGCCGTCAGCCACAACGCCGCCGTGCATTGGGTGGAGGTACGGCACCGTCGGCGCTATACTTCGATGATCGCAGTATGGATCTCACTCACGTCATCTTCCCGTCTCCGCTTATGCTCACAGGGTCTGCAAAAGCTCAAGGCTGGGAGGGCACTGCCGATCAAGAGCGACCGGGCTACAATAGGTGCGTGAGCTGCGCCGGGCACTAGAAGTCCTACGCCTGACTTGGAAGTTTACGAGCTCATCTATATCGCTCGTGGCCTTGCAGAGTCGGAGGACGACATCTTTGAGCAGATCGACAAGATGACGCTGGAGCGGGAGTGGACCACGCCTCCGCCTCCACCGCCGTCGGCAGGGCTGTGCGGCCTCTGCCTGCCTCACCTTACATCGCCCAACAAGAAGTTCGTTGCCAAGGTACGGCTGGCTCGCAACGAGGTGGCTGCTGTGTCGTTGCACTAATCGCTCAGCCTGCTGCTGCCCAGCCAAAGTCGACCAGGAGCCAGGACGCGCACGTCGGGTGCCGCATCTCGTGAGGAGCCACGAGCACTCGAGTGCAGACAGTCCTGCGACGACTGAGCGCCAGCGACAGGCTTGCCATTGGCCTCTGGCGCCAGTGCAGGGACCGGATTCACAGCGACAATCGCCCAGAGATACCGTTCGTTTTCTAGAAGGTGCTGGCCACGGCGCGTGGCTCGCTGGCTAAAAGCCAATGGGCGTCCGATTTTAATAAGCTGAGCGCATATTATAATACGGCTTGAAGCTGCTTTGGATCTTTCTTTGGGCAGCCGTTTGGTCGTGAATGACGTCTTGAGCCGATTGTGCCGACCAGAAGAACGGCGCTGTACGGCCTGAACGGTCCCACGGGATTTAAAATTTTGTGGAAGAATGGTGGCAGAAAGGCCCAGTTGGCGCTGCAGAGGAGACGAATCGTACCGTACAAGCGAATAATGAGTGTCAAAAGAGGCTAATACTATTACGAGATCTGTCAGTGTATTGCGACACAATTATATAAAATAATATATTAGGATAATGGCGCCCTTTAAATTTGACAATACAGAAATACAGTAGTGACTTACTGTTAGAACGTTTCGAGAACCATTATAATGGAAATGCATTTTGAAAAGACGGTAGTGCACTGTGATATTCAAATTCAGTTTGACTTGCTCTGACTATGAATCTAGTCCCTTCAACGTTTTTTACCAAAGGTTTCTCTCAATTCATTTCGTAAAAAGGATCGCGTCCACTTCAACTTTGACGCACGTTTACCCGGATTTAGCAGCTTCGGTAAATTTACAGTAAAGGACCACCCATAGAAACTACAGTAAGGTACTTACTGCATTTCTGTCTCGCTGAAACGCCGGCCGTCAGGAGAGCGAGCATTACTATATCAACTTGCGGTGGGCTGGTGGTAAGTGCCGTTAAACCCCTTATTTTTACATAGTCTAGCGCGGGCAGCCATTCCGTACCGGAAGTTCTGTAGCAGTAATTCGAAGTATAGCACTGTATAGTGTAAATTTACAACGATCCGGCCGCTCATCCATCAACTCACGAGTTCATTCGTCACTTTTGGCGCTAATTTACGCCTTTCGGTTTGCTTCGCGGCTTTTTACGCGACAGTAACCCCTCAGACTTTGTGTGTGTAACCCCTGCGGCGACGCGTCGGGCAAAAAATATAAAACCTCGGAGGTTTTCAATCCTCCGCCGCTTCCCTTCACTCTCGTCTCGTCTCTCACTCCAAAATGCCACTCACAACTTCGCTTCTTTATACCCGCCCAGTGTATCAGCGATACCGCTCATAGGATGATCTCGATCCCGCACGTGAACGCGAGCCACGCGCGGCAGGCGCGGCGCAGCGCGGCCGAGCCGCCGCAGAGCCCCACTACTAGCACTATTTATGGGCGGCGGGTCCAGCGCGCGCGGTACCGGTCCAAGAGCTGCCAGGCGCTGGCGCGCTTGGGCTCGGCCCACCCGGCGTTCCGGCGCCACTCGCGCGAGGCGCGCATGCGGCTGGACGTGGCGGCCATGCAGCGGCAGGTTGCGGCGCTGGAGCGGCAGCAGTCGCTCATTCAGTCGGTGCACGTGACGTGCGTGGCCAACGCGTCGGCGGTGGCGGCGGACAAGGTGGCCGAGTACTACCGGCAGTTCTCGAGAGGGTACGACCCGGACCGGTTCGGCCCCACCGCGTGCCGCAAGAAGGAGAGCGTGCTGCGCTCCGTCATGCTCGAGGACGTCGAGTCGCCCGCGTTCCGCGACCTGGACACGTTCCTGGTGCAGTGGACCAACTACTCGCGGTACCACGCCGAGATGGCCACGGACTGCAGGTCGGTCGAGCTCCTGGACAGCGGCGACCCCAACGTGTACATGGTCAAGTGCTCGGGCGTCACGACGCTGCGCATCTCAAGAGACACCATCAAGCACTTCTTCAAGCCCATCCTAGGGGACGAGGCCATGGTGCAGCGGCTTATCGGCCAGGAGTACTCGTTCCCGTTCGTGACGCTCTTCTACTTCAACGAGACCGGCCGCGTCTTCAAAATGGAGCCGCGCGCCGACCTCGCCGCCGGGCTCTTCGACCTCGTCAGCGACCCGTTCGCCACCGTCAAACTGCTGAGCGCCTCCAAGCTCTCCGAGGACGGCTGTCTCCACGCATACGCAGACTGAGACGGCGGTGGCGCGCCAGCGTTGCGTACGACGACCGCTCGCGGTCGACTTGCAGCCCACTTCGACATAGACACGATCGACCACCGAGACGCGATCACCACACAGGCGGCCGGCCGGTCCCTATGTATTTCTCAGCCAATGCCGAATGATCTGCCGCTGGACCGAAAGCAGCGGATGGCACTGTAAATTCCCCCTACTACTTCACATGTCGATCAATTAAACAAAATGTTAAGCGCCCGCTCCTTTAGCTGTGTTCTCCTGTGCTGCTTGACAAGACCGGCCAGGTCGCGTCTCCTTCTAAGAGTACAGCGAGGCCAACGAATGCGCTTTTCGCGCGGCGTATTGGTCGTAGACGCACACGACGATGGCCCGGCAGACGCTCAGGAAGCGCTCCCAGCTCGCCAGCAGCAGGCTGCGCGTCTCGCGGTCGTTCAGGTACCAGACGTCCAGCTCCGCGAGGGATCTGGACCATTACATCAGCAGACGATCAGCGCCAGACGACTCGTGACAAGAGCAAAACACCGAAGCACGTACTCGATCAGGGCGCTGAAGAGGCAGTCGACGCCCGACTTGTCCACGCGACAGTCGTGCAGGACACGGACGACCATCATGACCAGGTTGCCGAGGAGATCCTTCAGCTCCTTTGGCTGGGATAGCCCCGCGCCAATCGTCAGAAGCTGTACTCGCGGCAACCGACACGCGCGTTAGGTATCATCCCGTGCACTCAAACCAGGAACACACTGAGCCATAACGTACTCCGTGGACAACAAGGTACAGCTTGACTTTCAACTGCCGCATCCCTTCGCTTGGCTGGCCGTGCGCGTCCGTGGCGGCGCTCACCTTCTCCATGACGCGCCGATGATACACGAGGAGCACGTCCGAGTCGCTGATCAGGTGCGCCTTCAAGTCGCGCAGCGAGTTAGTCATGCGCGTGCTCAGATCCAAGCCGACCGTCGCACGCACGCTCGACGGTACGACTCGATCTTGCAGCAGCTCGATCGGCGGCCAGTGCCCGTCGCTACGCAGCGCGACCTCGGCCCCGTTCTCCACCACGACCGCTGGTGAAGATGCTGCGTGTTTGATTGATGGCTGCTCATTGCCGACGGATCGCTGGAGGGACGAGATCGCTCGGCGCTGCGGGACCCAGTGCGTCATGATGAGCGCGGCGAAGAACACGAGGTCCCGCCAGCTGAGAAAGCCCGCGGCCTCGCTCGTCGGGTGCACCTCGAGCCGCGCGTGCTGCAGGAACATGACGCACGCGTAGATGCTGGCGAGCGCGTCCGAGACGAGGAACTGCTCGCTGATCTGCTTGCTCACGACGCCCTGGAAGTTGCGGTCTTCCATCGCGCCGTGCACGCGGCGCAGGTTCTCCAGCTCCCGCCGGCAGCTATATCATGTAGCAGTGAAGAGCATGTCAGTCCATTATACAGGCCCAGCGAGAGAATGGACGCCTGCCTACCTCTTGAGCGTCTGGCGTGCATGGTCACTAATTTCGTCCAGGTCCTTCTGCAGCTTAGCCGTGAGCTTCTTGCCGACCAGCCAGCGGCCGACGCCCTCGTCCAGCGTGTAGTATCGCTCGATCATGAAGTGTTGCTGCAGGGGCGGGATCTGGAACAGTAGCTGCGAGCGGAACAGGCTCGGGCGCATGAGGTAGTGCTCGAGCTTCTCGAAGAGCCGGTACTGATCCACCGTGTCGCGCCACAGCAGCTCGCGCAGCTTGTCGGCGCCGCCCAGGAACGGCACGTCCACGGGCGTCTGCAGCCGCACGATCAGCGCGTCGCTGGCGTTCATACCCTCCAGCCACAGCGCGAACACGTCCTCGTTGATGCGGATCGGGTCCGTCAGGAACGCCTCGAACACCTCGCGCTGCATGCTGCTGCGTGTTGCTCGGCGTGGGGCGGGTATCCACCCGGGGTTGTATCCGCTCGGAGAGCTGTGGTCCGTAAATAACGGTGGGGGCCATAAATTACTTGGACAGCAACCGTAAACCGTCATCCTTTTGCCAGTATGCACACTCCGTAATCACCAAATCAAGATCCCGCAAATAACGGTGCCGGTTAAAACGCCACTGTACCGGAGAACACGAAATACTTGCACGATCGTAAAAATAAGTTCCCCAAACAAAATCAAGCCGTAAAAATGCTGGTAAAAAGTTTGACATGGAGTCGAACGATGAGCCACGAAAGCCAACCATTTAGGAACTGCATTTTAGCGCAGTCATTTCTAGTTTCACACCGGCATGGCGCGCTCGCGCCAACACAAGAACAGCACGAAGCTCGATGTAAGATATTGTGGGCGCGGCTATCGATCGTTTGTATCGCACTCTAACAGTATCACACGCTAATTATGGCAAACTGTATGCAGGCAATAGCGGAGTGCGTTGCGGCGGGTACCAGCGGCACCCTGCTCGCGACCATCGCCAAGAAATATAAGGTGAACCAGTCGACACTATTTCGACGGCGAAAGGATGCGGGGTCCATCGAGGCGGTTCCCCCCTCCAGAACGGCTGCGAAAAACGGCAGCGAGCGCTGCCCCCGCATCCTGTACCCCAAACTTGAGACACGGTGCGTTTTCTCGTTTAGCATTACGGTATCAGTGTGTTAGACTAATCGAACATCGCGTTTTTTTAATGTTTTGTGGAACTTTAGACTGCTCCAGTGGTTTAGCGAGATGCGCAAGAATAGAAGTCGCTGTACACAAAGGTGGAAACTATTCTATAATCAATTTTTGCTCGGCTGATACCGAGCGTTCGGTTTTTAATAATGCTGTAGGCGTCACCAACCAGTGTCTATTTATTATGGGAGGGCGCTTTGAGCCGCGGCTGGCTGCGGACCGATCCGAGGGGGCAGCGTATGAGTACTTGCTGCGTTTCCGTGATCGCAATAGACTCTCTCTATACGCCGGATCACCCATCGTGGTGTTAAACAGCGAGCTGAGCTAGAGGTATGTGATATTGTATTTGCGAATAAAAGTGGTTTAACTGTGTGATCTAATCGTTTGTATTGTTAGACTGTAGCCGCTAAATTTAGCCATGCGATGCGCTACGCGTTCGAGACAACAGCACTCATTTCGCTTATTCCTGGCTACGCCAAATACGGATGCGTGTTCAGTATGGATCAAACCTCGATCTATATAGATATGAACCCGAACACGACGATCACCTTTCAAGGGGAGCAGCATGTCGATGTGATTCAGTGTAAGTTTCACTTGTGCAACTGTTGGCTGTGTGTATTAGTTTGACGAGTGATTAACTGAATATGGCGCGACTGTATTTTATGGTATGTAGCCATGTCATCGAGCTCGTTCCGCGCGTCCGTGTTTCTTTGCGTGTCCGC
>JAADXW010000841.1:0-15050 GCA_023337975.1 Phytopythium ostracodes
GATGGAGCGCAATACTACTGGCACGACCTCCGCACCGAGAAGGAGACGTTCTTCAGTCGCCAGAATGGCGGCGGCTCGGTTATGGTCTGGGGCGCCTTTTCATCACGCGGGACGACGCCGCTTGCTGTCCTGTCAGGACGGCAGAACTCGTTCGACTACCAGTAGACCCTGACTACCCATCTGCTGCCTTTCGGCGACGCGATTCACGACAGCAACTTCGTCTTTCAGCACGATAATGCCAGTATCCATGCCTTGCAAGCTACTAAGGATTTCCTACAAGACGTGAATGTAAGCGTACTGGAGTGGCCAGCGCTCTCGCCTGGTCTCAACCCAGTTGAGAACGTCTGGGGTGAGCTCGTGAGGACGGTTTATCGCGATGGGCGGCAGTTTTCTACAGTGGAAGAGCTGAGAGTGACAGTGCTCCGTGAGTGAGCGAGGCGTGATCTTTCTCGGTTCTGTGAGCTCGTGCGAACAATGCCTGATCGATGCAGTGATGTGGTGGAAAAGCGAGGTGAAAAGACAAAGTACTAGAGCCATTCAGGCTGTTCTAGAACCTTCTAGAATGCTAAATAACATGGGACGTTTGAAAACTTCATTTACTTTTGACCACCCTGATTTTCGGCCCCAATTTTGTTTGCCCTCTTACTCGATTCCAATGCGGAAAAAATGCAGCCATCATGTCAAATACGCTTTTAGAAGAATTTCGGCCAGTTTTGAGCCTTCTAGCGTTTCTATTGGCTGAGAATCACGCGAAAATCATGACCTCATATAGTTTTAGCCAGGATTGTAGTGTGGATCACGTTGTTAAAATTACGATCGCCTACGTACTTTCGATTTTTGAAAACTCGTAAACCCAGGTGTACAAATAGTTGACCCAATTCTGGGTATATGGGGCAACCAAGCTAGTAAATTGGGTTTATCGACCCAAATTTACATTTTGCGACAACTTTCTTATGAGTTGCGAAACTTGCCGCATGCACTTTTTGCAAGTTTTACACGTGATTTTGTTAATCGTTACTCATCTGTCCGAGAGCATTATGTGCACCCGCATTAAAAAAAATGTTTCGGACGAACCACAACGAACCACATGATGAAAGTTTGACCAATCGAAAGCCCGCTGTGAGCTCTGCAAGCACCGTAAATTGCATAACTATACGACCAAAAACGGTCATGACAATTTACATTTTCTGCTATCGATTTAAACAGGTAATATTTGCTGCTCCGGTTTGAGCCCAAATTTAATTTTCATTAAATTAAAAAGTATTGGCTGATTCAAAATTTGCTGCTCAGTCCCAATATGCTAATTTCACATCTTAATTCGTGCTAGCCACCATATTTGGTTTTAGGAGGAATGCTCGATGATTGGATATAAATATATTAACCAATAAGATCATGTTGTGTTGACCAATCAGAGTGCTCTGCACATAATGCTCTCGGACAGATGAGTATCTCTGAAACGAGCTTGGCTCTGAAAAACCCCGTGGCAAATACGCGTAGCATTCCTACGCGAATTTGATACATATAATTTTGTTTTCCGGGGTCGCTGAAAGCCTCTAATAACGTTAAGCACCACTGGGTGCTGTCAACCTTGTGCCAATAGGGGGTCGAATCCACTTCCGAAAAGCGCCAGCTCCATTATCGCTGCGATGTCGACGCGTTGGCTGAGAGTCCGAGCGCGTGGCTCTGTTGGAGCTCTCTCGCTGTATTAACAACCCACGGCACGTAGTTTCGGTTAGTAAAAGCATAGCTTATTCTTTTGCCGCTCGTGTGGTTACAACAACGGACATACGCACCTTCATCCAGGTTGAGCCGGAAGTTCCAGTTCTCGAGCTCGCGGACTTTGGCCTCCAGCTCCTTCTCGCTTAGCGACGCCAGCTCTAGGAGTCAGCAGTAGCGCCACATCCCCACGAAAACGTCAGCAGCGGCATCACCAAAGGTTAGCAAGAGCAGGAGCAGCGCTCATACCGATCCACTCGCGGTGGTTGGAGCCGCGCGCGACGCCCTGGTGCGTCAGGAACTCGTGCAGTGCCTTCAGCTCCTTGTCCAGCGGCACCGTCGGTGGGATCGTCTACACGTACACGATAAACACACCACAACCAAATTTAGATCAGCGCGGCCAGCTCTCCGAGCGCGCGCCAAGCGGCGACGCGACCGCTTACCTCGGGGACGGACCCATCCATAATGATGGCTTGCCGATTTCGATTTCCCAAAGTGATGGATTACATCGGTTACCCCCGTGGCCCTATCGCATAGGTTGCGCGAAAGTTGCGACACCTCCTTCCCTCCACATTCGCACAACCTTCCTACAACTTTCGCGCCACCTTCCTTGTCGAATTCAATTACTGTATGCTCCGCTGCCCCAAAATTGTGCGTCATCCGCGAAAACGCCACACCCAGCAACAGGACGGGGAGGGTGCATGCCTCCATTACGGCGCTAACCCCTCTTCCCCTCGCCCTCCACCGCTCCCTTCCGGCCCCTACGCGACCCGCCAGCATGCTGCGGCTGATGGCGGCGACGTCGCGGCCCTTCTCGCGGCTGCCATGTCGGCGCGGTCGGCGCACGTTCTTGTCGTTCGTGGCGCCGTCCAAGTCGCTGGTCAAGTCGCACCGCGAGAGCAAGGTCGTGCCCTTCTTGTGCGAGCAAATGTTTGACGTGGTCGCGGACGTGAATCGGTACCACGAGTTCCTGCCCTTCTGCGTCGACTCCAAGGTGCTGCGCCGGCCCAACGACAACGTCATGGAGGCGGCGCTGCGCATCGGCTTCCGCGTCTTCACCGAGTCTTACACCTCGCGCGTCCTCATGGTCCGGTGCGTCCTCTCTCCGCACTGCATCCTCTGCCCTTTGTACCATTGGATACCCGTCGATTCTAAGCGGCGAAGCGGTCCATTCCTGCGTGTTGTGTAGGCCCAACAAGATTGTCACCCGCTCGATCGAGTCGCCAACGTTTAAGCGCATTGAAAGGTGCGGTGCGGTCACCATGCTGGGAACGAGTCGATGCAGTTTATTAACGAGTGAATGGCGTTTGAATCCAGCGAGTGGCTGTTCAAGCCGGCTGCGGGCTCGCCCGACTCGTGCGAGATAGACTTCACCGTCACGTTCGAGGTCGCGTCCTTCCTGCACGCGAGCGCCATCCAGCTCTTCTTCGACGACGTGGCGCTCACGCAGCTCAATGCGTTCGTCTCGCGCGCCCGCAAGCTCTACGGCGCTGGCAACCGGGCCCGACAGCTCGGCAGTCGTCGGGCAGCCACTCCCTCGCCAGCTACGCCTGGAACTAGTAGTAATACGAGCGCGAGTGCTCCTCCCGCTTCACCGTCGGTGAGATCCGCTGCGACTGCGACAGGAACAGAGACTGCTGTGCCAGTAACAGTGACGTCTACCCAAGCATCATCTCATAAGGAGCGATCGTCGCTTACGTCAACACCGAATGAGTTGTGCGAGCGCGCGGCGCGACGCATCAAGGGCGGTATCTCGCCCGAAAGCTTTGACGAGATCGCGAGCATCTTCCGGCGGTACGCGAACGCGGACGCGCAGCTCGACTACCGCGGCTTTTGCGGTGCGTGCGCGGAACTGGGCGAGGTGTACCAGGATTTCAAGGACATTAGCGAGAGCTCAGTCATCTCGGGCGCGGTCTTCTCGACGCTCGAGACGAGCGCGCGCCCGCACAAGGACTGGCTGTCGCTCGACGACTTTGTGGTGGGCGTCTACATGATGACCAAGGGCACGTTCGAGCAGAAGGCGCACAATCTCTTCCACTTGATCGATACGACCGGCGACGGCAAGATCAGCCGCGATGAGCTCACACGTGCGTTGCGGCGACGAGTCGCGACCGTGCGCAAGATCTTCCCGACGCTGCTGCGCGATCAGGTGCAGATCCAGCTCCAACTCGTAGAGGAGCAGGAAGGTATCGACAAGGCGGACTCGTCGACGAGCAGCCAGGACGCGGCGATCGAGAAGGGCGTCCGCGCGCTGGACGCGCTCATGGTCGAGATCGAGGCCGAAATCCCGCTCGCCGTCAACCAGATCTTCCTGGAGGCCGACCTGGACCAGGACGACTTCATCAAAGAGGAGGAGTGGCTGCTCGCGTGGCAAGCGCACCCAGAATTCGTCGAGCTGCTCTCGATCGACGGAGTCAAGAAAGTCGCGCAATGGGCCGCTGTCGTGCGCGGCGGAGGCGAAGGTGCGAGCGGTGGGGATGACAGCGAGGACCCGGCCGCTGGACCCGACACGCGCCTCACCCACATTGACTAAAGACGCATAACGAGTGACGAAATGCACCCTGATCTCCTTGTGTCGTTGGTCAACAATCGATTCGGAGCGTTCGGGGCGATGCACGCGCTTACAGACACGGACTGCTAAATGTTTTTACAGAATACAGTGTGGGAACTTGTTGATGTTGTTCGACGAATCAACCCATTGTTAGAACAGCGGTGCGTGTTTTGGACCTTGTACCGAAAAAATAACAATAAGACAAGCTGAAGTGAACATGAATGGCTACACTTTGCTTGGATCTCCATGACGCTCTCTACTGCTGCTGGCTGCTGTAGTGAGAGCTTCGGTCGTCAAACCTTCACCAGTTCGCTTTAATTAAGGTACAACTATGGTTGGCAGTTGGACCATTTCCCCCCAGCGATCTCCGTCGACCCGCGAAGCGTCGGCGGCGTCCCGTGGGGAGACTCAAGGTGGCATGGACACGTCAATCGATCGGCTCGCTGGACCGTCGCCCGTGACGCTCCTCCCTTCTAGATCTAACGCTTCCGGCATTGTACTGTACTGACGCCATGCCGGGCTTGCAGCGCTTGATCGACGCTCGCGCGCGTCTCCGTCGCGCGTGTTCTCTTTGTCAAACGGGGTGTTTACACCCGTCGCCCCTCCAAAGCGTCGGCCGACATTGGCACCCTGTGCTCGCGCTGGTTTGCATCCTGCACCGTAACAGCCAACTCCAGCGCGTCGAGTGGCATGCCATTTTGGCCATCAGACTGTGATACACTGTACAGAAGTATAGTGTAGCTGGGTCGCCAAACGCATCGGGATGGCGAACAATTCGTCCAAGTACTCGGCTCTGGATACTGCGCGGCACTCGGAAGTGATGTCAGTGTCGGTGCAAGTAGAACGGGGGTGTCACCGCCCAGAAGATCGCGGCTAGAGCTGGGAGAAGCTCGCTCGCGAACGCAACAGCCGCGAAATCTCCGCCGCGATACGCTGCCTCGTGTCTATTACGCTCTCGAGACGCGATCCATCCGCAATGCCGAACTGTTTTGCCGTTGGACCGCATCGACGGCGTGCAACCCATCCATCCTCTCATGTTCACGATGTGTACAGTAAGAGCGTTTTCTGCTTGGGGCGACAGTGATCCAGCGGCCGTTACTGTACGATGCTTTTGAAAAAGGAAAGGTTTGCGATAATTGTGGATGCAATTTTGTTTTCAAAGCGCCGATGCTCTGGATGAAATGGCGACCGCCAGTGGTCTGTAGTAGAGGGACACTTGGGTACACTGTGGTAAAGAACAACAGTTGTGGATGGTGGGGCAATGCGATCTTTGATGCGTACTTATGTACAGCACACTGTAAATGAAACAAAGCGCTCTGGATTTTTGGTGCTTGGTGTAGAACTTCATGCTGCAAGGCTGATAAATAAGGAGGATGGGCACCTCCAATGGCCAGTCAAAATGGATGTTGAACTTTATGGAAGTTTCTTTTTTTCGCGATCTTTTATTTTTGACAAAGAGTGGGACACCCAAGAGCCTGACGCGATCTTTTGCCCGCAATTCCATAAAACGCGCCAATGAGTGAACAATTTGGTGATTTTTGCGCTTTTGCCGATGGAAGTTCACGAACTTGACTGGAGACTGGGCACTCGAGTGCGCACCGATCCCATTCCGCGGACGACCTGATTTCATAAAGCAACCCAGGGGAACATCGCAGGCTTTTCTGCAGAGCCGTAATGTAGAAGTGACGATCCTGTGAACCAAGGGATCATCATCCAGAATGCAAACGCGCCAGCCGATTTAAATTTATCGAAAAACAAAAGAGAAGGGAAAATCCGAGGAATGTGATGGTGTTGCAATGACGGATTCGAGGGACAATTTAGCCTAGTCTAGTCCACTACTTCCGTCCACATTTCCCCAATTTTTATTTACAAAGCCGTGCCCGCACGGAAAACCCCTGGATTCTAACGGCTGCTGTGGCCACGAGCGCAACCAACCGTTTACGGGTACAATAAGTTAAGTCTACAGGTAGTCTACTACACGGCATCGTGCTTCAGAATATGAATGGTGAAACGGTGAACTAGGCGCAGCCAACATTCTCGCTGCCATGCCGGCGCTCGCCTGCACCGGCGGCATCGAGAATGTTGTTGAGCCCGCGGCGCGTTCCGTATCAGCTTGGTAATACCGTTTAGTTCGAGTAAGGGTGAAGCCGTCTCATAATTGGAGTGTAGGCCGCAACGAATACGAGCGCTTCGGGACGTTCTCCTTTCGTGCTGCGGGCGAGGAAAAATCGCGCCACAAGATTGAACAACTCCGCTACATTCCAGTAGATTTCTGCTCTCGTCGCTTTGAGACGCTTTGTTTAGCTTTATGCTTGTAAGCTGTTGAAGCGGTACTGTAACGCGACGCTTGTTCGTGCAATATTCACGCTCAGCGAATAGAATGCTAAAGGGAATTACATTAGCAAGGATGTTTGAAAAAAAGTATTAATGTAATGCAATAGAAGATGGTTCGTAGAGATACAAATTCTCTAAGGATAATGTTTCAAAGGTGAGACGCCGTAAGAAAAAAATATACTCGAGCCGACAGAAGACCTTCATCGCTCTCTGCAAAGATTGTTATCAGTTTATGCATGATAGAAGGCATTATGATATTGATATGCATGAACATAATAAGTCAAATATCTAAAATATAATCTTCTGTAGGATGTCTTAGCGCAGTTAGACCACTCAATCCGATCCCCCTAACTACACTGGATAGAATCCAGGGAATAGTTATTAGCACATTTGCCAGCTTGCTCGCATTACGCCACGTTCTATTTTTACTATGACTGCGGTCTAGTATGCCACTTTCGCGCGTTATTCTACCGTCCCGGCGCGTACGTAAGTCGCGGTCGGTAGAGGGGCACGCTACGGTAGGGCGCGCCCGCGTTCGGTGAACGTTCGACGACAGGCGGCCCCAGGATCACTCTCCTCTCATATAGAAACCGAGGTCTGCAACCCATACAATGTTATCATGCCGCGTTACTGTAATTGCCACATAAGGGTTCCATCGGACGCTTGATGGAATTTACGGAATCATGGAAGAAAAACAAAATAACAAAGATGTGTGCCTGTCGGTTCGGGTCGTAGCGTCTGATCCCCGCAAAAAGGTGGAGGGGCGCCCCCATTTTCGGAATAGGACTGGCGGCGGTAGGGCGTTTAGTCCACGCCTGGCAGGCGAGGCGTTTACGTGGAATTTGGGAGCGCGCTCACAACCGAAAAATCGGCGTCGCGCACACCCGTCCGCAGTATATACAACCGTATCTGAGACAGTTGTGAGCGAGCCAAGCATGTACGCGCGCGAGTGCAACCGGAACCGCGTGCGCATGGCCGAGGAGGTGCTGCCGGTGCTGTCGGTGGCGCCCAACGCGCCGTTCCAGTGCAGCGACCCGATCCCGATCGTCTACGGGGACGAGAGCGGTGTCGGAAGCTCTGGACGCGGCTACCACCGCCGGTACAGCGACAAGCGCGCGTGTGCGTCGTCCCCGCGCAAGCTGCGGCGCCACCAGTCGCCGTCCGCGTCACTTCTCGGGCGCAAGTACGTGGCGTACCAGGTGGACGACCTCAAGCTGACGGTGTCGTCGCCCAGCAACCAGCGGACCATGTACGGGACGCTGCCGGTGAGCGCGCCGGGCGTCAAGGCTCTGAGTCTGTCGGGCGAGCGACCGGAGGAGGAGGAGCCGCTGCTGCTGCTGACGCCGACGTCGCCCACGGGCGCGGACTGCAGCAGTAACCAGAGCGAGACGGAGAGCGACAGCGACACGGGAAGCAGCAACAGCACTAACATCGCGAACAGCAGCGTGGCCGCGACGGTCGCGAGCACCGCCAGCAGCTCGCTGCAGTCCATCCTGCGGATACGCTCGGGCGACTTTTCCTGCCACCGCGTGCGCAAGCAGGTGTCTGTCGAGTTTGCCATCGACATCCTCAGCGACGAGGACGAAGAGCTGGCGCCGCTGCGCCGCAAGAAGTCGTCCCGCGCGTGCTCGTCTCGCTGCGTCCCCAGGTGCGTTTCGATGTTTGAAATTATGACATTTTTTATTGTGAATGCTAATCATGACGGTGACGAAATTGCAGACGGCTGACGATCGAGGAGAAGGCGGCGCTGTACCGCGCGCGGCCCGACCTGGAGCTGACGCCCACGCCCGTGCTCATGCAGGAGCTGGAGGAGGTGCGGAGGCGCAAGCAGCGCAAGCTCGTGTTCTCCATCCTGGGCGCGGCGCTCGTGCTGCTCATGATTGTGGTGTTTTACTACACCATCTCCGAGATGGACGAGTGAGTGCGTCGAGTTTCGTCGGGGGTTAGAGCGGCGGAAGTTGGGGGTTTCTGTCGTATTACACTACAGCGGGGGTGGAGAAGCAGCCGGGGGTTTCTTCTCCATGGTCGAAGGCGTCCGTCCCTATTTTTTTATTTTATTCATCTTTTAATAACCGTATTAGCCGTAATTTTAGTATGGTGTAATGAATGCGCTGGAGTTTCGAGTGTCCTGCAACGAAGTACAGTCACACCTCCCACAATGAGTATCACTGTGGACATCAAAACCACAACCAGATATAATTGTTTAGAACATATCATAAAATAGAGATACAGTACAGCTCTTATTTATATCAATTCCACTGAGACATATTAACTTGTGTCAGTACACATCTAATTTCTTGGGTGTCAACGACATGCTCAGCAATTCCTTGATGGTGAATCACGTTCAAAAGGGTGTCTAGCATAAGCATAAACCATAAAAATGATGAATACAGCATAAAGTGAGCTGTATTAGCTATTATTTTCCACAAAGAGAGATAATTTATATCAACATTTATTGTCGTTTGCAGATCTTTTGTCCTGTATATAAAGGTCTTAGATCAGATGCCGCATCAGCATAAAATGACATTTGAGATTTGATCCAATTCTACAATAGACCTGAAGGAAGTACAATTGTGCCATTCCAAACCCAGACCAACCATGCACACACCAATGCAATTTCGACGAATTTCAAGTTTCAAAGGCAATAAATTTATGGACGCAAAACCACAAAACCCGCCACCGCCACTCGAAACCGACAACACAACCAAACGGAACAATCCGCTGCAGGCAACAGCACAGGTGAGCTCATAGCGCCAAGCACTGTATTGTGATCAATATTGGCTCGATTCTCACGCTGATTGCTGTTTTGGACTCCTCTAAGGCTGCGCCCACTACTGAGCGAGCACTCGTCGTGTTAGCAGCAGTGCTTTGTAGTAGACGATACCAGTGTGAGCAATGGAGCCCCATCCAACCGACGTCGCTTTGAGGGCAAAATTGACGGTCCGGAGAGGCAGCCAGGAGCGCCAATGTCGAGGCGGCGAGCATCGAGAGTTTCGACTCACCATCAGCGAGGGCTATCACGTGCTGGAAGCAAAGGTCGCCGGCATTTTCCAGCATCGCGACTTCGCTCAACTTCTCCGCAACAACGATTGCATTTTCTTTCGCCCGACGAAAGGCGCGTCGCAGTTACAATTTGTGACTCTGAACTTCGAGAACTTTGTGGTACTGCTTGACAAGCAGTAGCGGAAGATTTCGGCTGACGACCGAACTCAGTGGAGCGGCGATATCGTCAACAACTTCACGTTCGAGTTCATCATCTACTGCCACGCTGTCGCCACACAACCACCGGCTATTCATCGAGCGGCTGCAGCTCGGGTTCGTCTGGCGGCAGAGCGACTTCAATAATTTCAGTACGACAACGAGATCAACTTGGGCCCGATCACGCTGAACCACGCCACGACACCCCTCGCATGCCAACCGACCGTGGACAACTTCACACTTCCAGACGACAATACTATTCACCAGGCGCTGGCGCTGGACGAAGCGCGGACTCGCATTGACGAGGATCGGGCGAGCCAGCGCCCGCGTCGCACTGGTGAGATACGGATCATGGTCAACGGGACGTGGGTCACGTACGAGGTAGATGTCGTGTCGTTGCGTGCCGCTCTCGGCTTACCGGCCCACGACATTTTCACGCAGGGAATCTACCACGGTTCCCAACCGGTTCCTGCCCCGGCCGTTGGCGTACCGTATACTGACCATGCGGCTGACCAAGAGGAGAAGCAGAACGAGGAAGAGTAAGAGCCGACAAGAAATGCGCTGCATGCAAAGGATTTCTTATTGATCGCCCGATTCTTGTCCGACCAAAAGATCAAACGGCTCCTCTCTCAAACCACCAATATCGTATCCGCAGTAGCTGTACATGTCGATGGCACCAGGCTGCTCGTTAACGATGCACTGCCTCATTGCCATCTCTAAAACGTTATCTGGATTCAGGGGAAACACCAAATTGGCATTCTTCTGGATCCACGCCTTTAAGCGCGCAAAACAGAGCTCAATTGGGTGGAGCTGCGACGAATACAGAGGGAGAAAGAGCAAACGCGCCCCGGTTTGGTGCACGACCTGCTCGAGCTCTGGATACATGTGGATCTTGGCGTTATCGAGGATCACAATAGAAAGCGGAAGTGGCCATAAATTTAACAGAGGAACAACTTGTCTGACGAAAGCATCATGGAACGATCGCCGCGTGAATGTCCCCTTGGTAGACTCCCACGATACGAACTCACGTTGATCCAAACACGCGAGGATTGAGTGGCGCTTGCCTCGCGAAAACGGTAGCTTGACCACGCACTTGGTGTTGCGTTGAGACTATCCATAGCGACGGATCGTGTGTCGGCCGTCCTTGAACGTCTCGTCGATGAATAGGAGCTGTCCAGGAGAGGAGTATATTGCGTGCAATTTGTGCTTGTAGTTGAGAATCTATGCGTATGTGACCAGCGCCAGTTTGATCAGTGAGGGTATCAACACGTACAGCCATATCATCAGCGATTACCTCCTCTGGAACGCACTCGCGAGCCACTCTCGTCAACACCTTTCGCGAGAGGTTCAGATCAGAGTGAAGCGCACGGCATATTGTGGAGAGAGATGTGATGCTGAGGCGAGGGAACTGCTGGGTCAGGTGACCTTGCAGCTCCTCTAGGTAGAACTTAGGGTACTCCTTGACGTATTGTTTCACCCCGTTCAGGACCTCGGGGGGCCATCGCGCAGTGCGCGCATGTAGCGCTCTCTCGTCCACTTTCCCATCTCGAGAAAGAGCTGTTACCACCTCTTGATGGTGCGTGGCCGCGGGCCGACGATTTCACTGTTGTACTCGATGACGAGACCGTAGACGTGAAGCAGCGGTACCGCGTGCCACCGGGAGTCGGTGGAGTACGCCATGCTACTGCGGCAATGAGAAGTGAGAACCGAACAAAGAGTTAAATTTGCAACTGAATGGCTGAAATGCACTTTGAAATTGGGCATTTTTGAGAAGGAGGCAACGAAAACGAGCAGATTTTACGCATATCTGTGTTTAAAATTTAGCTTTGGGCTCTTCATTCTTGCGCTTTTAATCGTGTCTCACATTTAGTAAAGAGCTGAGCCAAATAAATTCGACTTAAAACTTTGTTTTGATATCCATTTGTGTCGAAATCTGTGAAAACGACAATGCCTGGAAATTATCAATTTCGGGCAAAATCAGTATCAATAATTAATTATTATAAAAAAATGTTTACTTTGTATTGTCCTTTGCAGATATTTTGCCGATCCATTTTAGAGTCGAAAACTGAGACGTGTTTTTCACAAGTCTTCAACCATCAGGACTAGGTGTATAGAATACGAACGCTAAAACACTCACTCATGCCACACTAAAAATGGGCGACTAGGCTAAAAGTACTGTATTTAAGTATGCTACTGTACTGTACGCCGACAATAGCTCAAAGTGCCACAACGACAGCAGAACAACAGCAGCAAACTTCTGCAACGGACGAGCGCAGGTGTGCAACGAGTAGTCGAGTGGCTACCGGCCAATAGCAGCAGCTACAAAGACCTCGGGTGTGTACAAGCGCCCGCCAGCGAGACCCCGCACCACCAACAGGGGCGCGGCCGCGCACAAGCGCCCGCCCACCAGAGACCGCATCACCAGCAAGGGCGTGGGCGAGCACGAGAGCCCAGCGGTCTGCAGCAAGACCTCGGGCACGCACGAGCGCCGGCTGCCCAGCAGCAGTAACAACAACAAGAGCGCGGGCGTACAGGAGAGCCACCCGCCGCCCAGCAGCAACAAAACCAACAAGAGCGCGAGAGAGCGCGTTAACGCGCACGCTTGCCACCCACACGTCCAAGATCACCAAGTACAGTCGCCTATAACATCAAATACAGCACCGACGACCCCGTCAACCCCAACTACCATGTACTCCTATGTCACGCAAGCGACGGAGCGAGAATGCGGTTCCTTTGCCGGACGAGGCGGTTGCTCTACTTACAGTACGCGTGGGCGAGCCACTCGGTGCGTCACGCGGAGGATGGAAAGCCGAGGTGCCGTTCACGCTGCGCGAAGGTTTGGCAGCTTTGACCGACAAGTGCGTCCACCGGTTACATCTGACAGCAGTGAATCAAACGAGCGGGGGGAAGAAGCTCGTACTGCCGTCCGACCACGCACTGTACATGAAGCGCGCAAAGCATGACACGCAAGACCGATACATCAAGCTTAGTGACGAGAACTTTGTCGACACCCTCGTCTACCGGTGGAACGTCATGACGGCAAGCGACATGTTTCAGGTGGCGTCTTTTCGCTACGAGCTTTTCCTTTACATCGGGAACCAGTCCAGCTCAACCACACAAATACACCGAGCTACTGCACAGCGAGTCGAGAACGCACGACTACGCCGACTGACCTTTGAAGCTGTAAATGCATTCCGACTTGGCCCAATTGCCGGTCATCACGTCGACATCGTGAACGCACGAAAAACCGACGACAATGCAGCATTCGAGGTCCCAGAGGACAACACAACACACCAAGCAATGGCATTGGACCAGATGATGGCCAAGCACGCTAGCAGTGTCACCACCTCCAGCGAGCCAGATACAGCGATGATCTCGGTTAGTATTAGTGGACAATGGATACAACTGGAGGTCAACATAGTTTGCCTCCGGCGCGCTATTGGCCTGCCTGACCGCGCCATATTCACACGCGGAATCGTTCGCGAGTTTAGACCGACAGAAGCGACCAGCGGTGTCATGGAGATGTGGACCACAACCAGCCGGATCATTAACATTTCGCAAATCGATTCATTCACTACTCGTTCTAGCTAGCTCTGCGAAAGCCTCATCCTGCAAAAAGGTTGTCGCGTACCCACAATGGCTAAACGTACATCTTAGCTCCCTAGGTATCGTCATTGTAGACTTCTTTATCGCAATTTCTAACACTGCCTCCGGGTACAATAAAAACACGTGGTTGGCATTCTTCTGAATCCACCGCTTCAGTAGCCCAAAACAGATCTTAATTGGACTGAGTTGGGGATTGTAGGGGGTAGGAAGATCAGCCGAGCCCCACACTGATGAACAGCATCTTGCAGCTCATCATAGAGGTGAATCTTCGCGTTGTCTAGCACTACAATGGAGTGAGGCAGAGGCCATGGGTTTAGAAAAGGAACGGCACGTTTTAGAAAAGCATTGTGAAATGCCTCGCGAGTAAAGGCCCCTTCCGTAGTCTCCCAAGTCACAAACCCATGCACATCCAAAGCAGCTAGAATAGACAAGCGCTTACCTCGGGAGAAGGGCAATCGCACCACCGCCTTCGTATTTCGGTGCGACCAGGCGTAGCGCCGGTAGGCATCACGCCCGTCCTTCGACATCTCGTCGAGGGACAGCGTCTGCTCTGGGCACGAGTAGATCGGCATGAGCTTCTCTTTGAAATACTGCACTTCTGCTAGTACACACTCACGCGCCGCCTTGGTCAGCACCTTGCGGCTCAGCTCCAAGTCGAAGTTGAGGGCGTGACAAATCTTGGAGATGGAGCAGTCCTTGATGTCGGGGTGGCTTGACTGGATGTAGGACTGGAACTCCTCGATGTAAAACGTTGGGTGATCGGTGACATAGCGCTAAACGCTTGCGAGAACATGAGGGGGCCAACGGCTACGCTTAGTTCTCTCGATAGAGTCGGAAACAGTACCGCACGAAAGGAACTTCGCGTACCATCGCATCAGCGATCTCGGCTTTAGCCCCAACAGCTCTGAAACGACGTCCGACAGGATAATGTAGATGTGCATGAGCGCGATCGATCGCCAGCGGAAGTCGTCCGAGTACGTCATGTTTGAAATGCAGTGTATTGCGCGAGCAGGACCCATGCGTGTAGAACAGTTCAGTTTTGAACGATTCGTTCACGATTTGCGGAATAGAGGGCGCTAAAGAGTTGGAATTAGCCAAAAACTGAAGTATCGACATGGCATTTCTTGATTTCGGCCCCAGTTTTGCATTGCCCTGTAATTTGTAATTGGCTGTAGTCGAGGATAGGATTATTGCCTTTTCTCAGTTTTGCACAGCAGAAATGCCAAATTTTGTAAACCCCCCACTAACATTTCTATTATTACGTCGGTGGATTCTCAAATTGGCAAATATTATCATTTATCGCGCTCTATTATTTAATGTAGCATCATCTGTGAAAGGTGTGACTGTACAGTATCCACTGGATGCGGAGTTTCGTTCGATCCTGGTGATCGAGGGAC
Source organism: Phytopythium ostracodes (assembly GCA_023337975.1). Lineage (NCBI taxonomy): Eukaryota > Oomycota > Peronosporomycetes > Pythiales > Pythiaceae > Phytopythium > Phytopythium ostracodes. The sequence continues at coordinate 14,803 of JAADXW010000841.1, forward strand.
CAAAAGATTACAAAAGCGCCAAAATAAGATAAGATTCTCCCACCCACCGATTTACTGTATCCGGCTCCACGCCAAAAAAATTGGGCGCCATCTTGTTCTCTTAGCTTTCAAACTACAGTGCGCGCTAACGTATCCGAATAAAATTGTTAGTTCAATATTTTGGCGAAGAGTGCGATCTTGGGCGAAAGAATGGATCCTCCGAATTCAGCAAAGTAAGAGCAGTCGTTTCATACATTTTTTTGCTGAAA
>JAADXW010000842.1:0-15033 GCA_023337975.1 Phytopythium ostracodes
ACCACCACTCCCCCACCTTCCTCTCCGCGTCCGCGGCACGCCCGAGCAACATGTCGCGCAGCGCGTTGACGCGGCAGTCGCTCATGAAGTCCATGCGCGCGCAGACGGCGCCGGACCAGCCGCCCGAGGCCGTCGAGCGTCGCGTCAAGAACGACGAGCTGCCCATGTGAGTTGCGTCTCCTGCGCGTTCTTCTTGGCGATCTTCTTCGCGTTTTATGTGCCTACGCAGTCGGGAACTCGCCTTAGTTATGCTTACTGACGTGTGCTTCTCTCTCTGTCTCTGTGTGTACGTAGCCACGGGAACCACACGACGTACAACCTGAACACGTTGCTGCACCAGAACATCCTCCAGTCGGACTACTTCCACTCGCTCTAGTGCGTCTGCCCGTCTTCTTTCTATGAGCTGTCGGTCGTTATATGCTAATGCAGCGCTTCGTGCGACCACCCTGCAGCAAGTTCAAGACGTACCACGAGGTCGTGGACGAGATCTACTACCGCGTTGACCACGCCGGTTAGTCTCCTGCTGTCCCCATGCACTGGTGGGCCCTGCAAAAGCGCTGACTGGTGCTCGTGTTGTGCCGATATACATGGTGAGCAGAGCCGCTGTCCCCGGGCACGGCGCGCATCCCGTCCACGTGCTTCTGCCTGCTCATGAAATTCTTCCTCATGCGCCTGACCACCAAGCAGATGCAGGGCCTTCTGCGCCACACGGTAGGTAGGAGACACGCGCTGCCGGCCGCCTACACACGAGTTCCCTACTCACTCAAACACTCCCAGACGGCGTCCATATCTCTGTGGAAGGTCGAGCAGGAGGGATGCACGACGCTGTCGAGTGGTGCGGCTGCCAATGCTGCTGGTGTGGATGGGGAACTCGAAAGAAACCACCAAACTGACGTACTTGGATGTGCCGTTGACAGGACTCGCCGTACATCCGCGCGGTGGGCTTCTTGTACCTGCGTTACACGTGCGACCCGGAGGAGCTGTGGAACTGGTTTGAGCCGTACTTGGACGACCCGGAGGAGTTCAACGCATCCGCCAACCCCAGCATCAAGACGTGCGTTCGATGAGTCTGATGATGCGTTGTCACACCAGTGAGTCTATTGTGCTGAGCAGTTCGCTAACGCATGGTCATGTGTCATGATGTGTAGGACGATCGGCGAATGGCTCGTGACGCTCCTGGAGGAGCAGAACTACTTCGGCACTATCCTGCCGCGCATCCCCAAAAAGATCCAGGACGACATTAAAGTCAGGGTATGGACGCGTTTCTGTTATGTCGATCGCGCTGAGATTAACATTGTGGTGTGGCTGACTTATTGTGCGCATGATATGCAGTTACTGCTCCATGACCGGAAGAAGGAGCGTGCAAAGGAGAACCTGGCGATCGTCGAGTTCCTCAAGCCCGGTACCAAGATCCGCGCCATGTACGCCGACGAAGACAACGAACCAGCGGTAAGGCGCCTGCATACATAAGACTTGGATGAGTGTGCTGGGCGAGACGACGGCTGACTTTATGGAGTTTCTGGCTGGCCTTGCAGATGTACGACGCCGTGATCACTTCGGTCGAGGAGAACAACCAGTTCTGGGTACGACGGCAGCTCGAACCGAGGCTAACAACGCGAGGGTATCACCTGCTCACCTACATAATGATGATTGCCTGGTCTGTTGCAGGTCACCTTCCCCGAGTACGGCAACAGCGAGAAGGTCGAATTGGGCGACATCGAGTTCGACAGCAAGAAGACCAGTTCGCGCCGCCCGCGGTCCGCCAGCCGCTCGAGATCGGCGGATCGCCGGTCCCGCTCGCGTGACTCCAGGAAGCGTGATCGCGACCGTGACCGTGGACGCCGTGGACGCTCGCGGTCTCGTTCCCGGTCGCGACGGTCCCGATCACGATCTGCGTCTCGCTCTCGTCGCGGGCGGTCAAGATCGCGATCCCGCTCCGTTTCGCGAAAACGCCGCAGCCGTCGCAGTAGAAGCCCCGAACGGTGAGTCTGATCGATCGTGATTCTCGCATGCCGATGATCATCGCGTCTAACCATATATTCTGCTGCCTTGTGCGTGTTATTCAGCTCGGGGTCTACCCTGAAGACGGAGGATCTGCTCCAGCAGGTGCGCGAGCGAGAGCGGCGCAAGGCCGAGGCCGTTGGGCGCGACTACGCGGCAAGACCGGCGAGCTACAAGGGCTCGCTGTCGCTCAAACTGGACCGCTACACGACGCGTCGGCGCTCCAAGAGCCCAGCCAAGCGATCCGAGGTGGTAGTCATGCAGAAGCGCCGCTCGCCATCTCCCGCTAAGCGCCAGGAGTCGACTTCTGACGCCAAGTCGACGGTGGTGAGCCGCGAGGCCGAGGAACGCATGCGCAAGCTGCGCGAAACGTACGGAGACGCATCGACATCGAAGCGCTCGGATGAGGACGAGTAGGGATCGTGATTCCGTCCGACTGGACTTGGACGAGCGTGCGATCGGCAGCTCGTACGAAATAGATGACGAATGCGTTACCCCCAGAAGAACTAGGCCTTTCGGCGCTTTTTACCATTGCCAGTCGCTGCAGCCTTCTTGGCTGGCAGCGTGGACTTCTTCCGCTTCCCCTTCTGCTTGTCGAGCTGCGTCTGCTCCTCGACGACATGCATAACGCTCGCGTCCAGCCCGGCCTGCTCCGTTAGAACGCGCAGCCACAGCAGTTGCTTGTCGCTCAGTCGATCGCGAGGGCCTTTCACTTCGACGAGCTTTAGCTGGACGCGCCACTTGGTCTCATCAAGGAACTTGAGCACATCTTCCCACTGGTCTGAAATCTCTGGGGCAGCAGCATCTTCTGACTGCAACGGCGCTTGCCCTGCTGCTAGACTGGTGTCGTCTCGGTTCATATTGACGCGGTACTCCATGCCGCAGTACCTATACACGTCGAGGCACGCGCTCCCTTCGTCCATCGGGCAGTCTTCGGCGCTGCTCTGCTCTTCGTCGTTGAATTTCGAGCTCACCGGCTCAACGCGGAGCATGAGCAAGTCTGGGAGCCCGTTCTGCGCGCGATGAAACTCCTCGGACGTCGTCATGTACTTCAGGAGCACGGTCAGCGACTTGCGGCCCAACGCAACAATCACCAGCAGCAGGAATCGAAGCGATAGATCACTTTCACCGCGTGGCCATCGCACAAACCGACTCAGCTTGCCGAACTCGCGGCCCCACGTATCGACGAAGAACGCTAGAAGCTCGCGCATGCTCCATGCGTACTCGATAGCGACCAGCCGTTCGTCAATCAAAGCCTTCCTTGCTTGGTAGAACTCCTGTGCATGCCCGAAATCGAGCGGTGCGATCTGGAACGGCGTCTGGAACACGTCCGGGACACTCGCGTACAGGATATCCCACATGAAGATGCCAAACAGGTTCCCCAGTACCATCCCTTCGCAGTGAACGCCGTACCAACCACCGCGCTTGACACCATCGCCTCCGTGTTGATCACTGGCATCACTTTCTGCTGAGTGCTTGACGCGATAATACTGAAGTATGAGTTGCTCCACGCCACAGGGCTCGTCGTCGAACCCAATAAATCGCGATTTCTCGCCCATCGCGCGGTTGAGCGGCCGTCCAACCATGTACGTCGCGTGGTAGTTGTAGTCCTTTTCGTCACCGATGGTTGGAAGTATCACACTCTCAGACGCCTCGTCCCCTGGTTCAGTAGCCTGATCAAGCTTGCCTTGCAGTCGCGCGTACCTCCGCTCAATAGTGATACGATCCGTGTCCAGGACGAGTGGGTCGCTCAACGCGTTCACACACGTTTGCAGCGCTTGTTTGCTGCACTTCAAGTGCTCCAAATTAAGCGCGAGCCGCTCCCACCAGTAGCCACGCTTGCGCTTCAGAAATGGCGTGGCCAATAGCTCGTTCAGCAGCATGATCGCGACTTGGTACTTGCGCTGCTTCTCATACAGCGTCACGGCGATGTGGAGGGCACGCGCGAGGTGATGACCGGCGTTGCACTTGACAAAGAACGAGGGAGGTGCGTCCACAATATCCGCGTTTGAAGAGGCTGAGAAGGTGGCAAGCCGGTTCATGTGCTCCGTCCACGTCATGTACGCCTTCAAGCAGCTCTTCACCACCAGCACCAAATCGTCCAGTGTCGAGATCTGCTCCTCAAGAGCGTGGTAGAACTCCTCCCAGTTACGAAGCTGCCACGACGGCATTGCCGTGGTCGCGGATTTTGGCGCTTCCACCTCCAGCAACTCGAGCCCTTCGTCACTATCGTCATTGAGAACAGCGGTAGTCGCAGCCAGCAGTCGCTGGAACACCATAAAGGGCGAGGTCGACTCGCCAAGGATCCATTTGAGCTCGAGATCGGGCTCTGGGGATTCAGGCACTACGATTTCCATGAATTGCTCGACAAAGCTCATGAGATGGCGCAGTTGACGCGCAGCCTCGTAGCACACGTACAGCTCCGACGACGCAAACGCGCGCTGTCGTTTCACAAGCTTGTACGTCGGGTACTGGATCTTCTTGAAGAACACGAGCAGGCCAGGCCACTGCGTCGGCTCGTCCCGCAGCTTTGCCAGCGCGACACTCACGAGGTGCTTGACGTCCGGCGAGCTTGGCAGCGAAAATGACGGCGCAAATGGCGGCGTCACCTGAAAGTAGTAGAGGCGATGCATTCTCAACAGCACATCGCGAGTGCGAGACGCGACGCGCACAACCACGTGGTCGCTCCGTGACTTACCAATCAGCGGGTAGTTGTCGACCCAGATCTGTTGCATCATCCTGCCCACGGGGATTCGCGACCCGTCAATGCATCGCTGAGAGCCCACCATGCGCTTGATATTGTCGAGTAGGGCCGCTTTTCCATTCAGCGCCTCCGACGCCGGTGACGAGGTGGAAGAAGACGAGAGCCCCCTCTTGCTCTTCCCGTTGCTCCCCACCAGCTTTTTGTGCAATACCGCGAGCTCGCCAGCGATTGCGCACTGCTCAATAGCATGTACTGCCTCGCGCCACGCTGTATCTCCTATCGGAGTGGCGCCATCTCGCGGCGACGCGTCACAGTGTTCAACATCAGGCAGTGGCTCCAGGAACCCGAGCTTGATAAGCAGGTTGAGCGACTTTTGCACCTCCGCATTCGTCGGCTGCCACTTCTGCTCGATCGTGTCTTTACCCTCGACCGCTTCAGCAGTTCCGCTAGTGCTCTCGGTCTCCGCATCGTGCTCATTGTCCTGGTGTATCGCCTCCGACACCGCCTGGCGCTCGTTCCACGTTCGAAAGTACCGGAACAGCGACGCCGTCTTGAACCACGGGCCGCGCCGCTGGAACAGGCGCGCGTACACGCGCTGCTCCACCGTCGTAAGTTCCGTTAGGAACCGCTCAGCCACCGCGAGCTCGTCGTGAGCGAACAGCGCGCGGTAGTCCTCGCGCTCGCGCAGGATCGCCGTCAGGACCAGGCGGAAGTGCCACGCGTACGCGTCCTCGTCGCGCATCTCATCCGCATCATTGGCCACCACCGGAGAGAGCTTTGTCTTTAGACCATCTTTATGCGCGCCGTCGGTCGCGGAGATGACTGTAGCGCAAGCATTAGAAGCGCAAGCACCGGCATCTCCCTCCATCATCTCGTCCGCCATGTTGCCCTTGGTTGCAAGTGTGGCAGACCAAAACTGCAACGTTTACGTCACTTTTATGAAGTAACTGTCACTATTTGGAGGAGTCCCTCATCCAGCAGCCGGCTGGTTTCCAAAACGGAGACACTCGCCCCCCCTCCCCCCCTTTTTTTAGACGGGGCATTCGAATTGGGAGGTCCACAAGCCGCAACACGAAACCGGAGTGATGGTCTTCTTTTTGAGATTTTTTTTGCGCGTGAAATTCTTATTTGCACCCAAGAAGGGCCGGTGAAACCCTCAAACATCTCGCGCTCAGTATGGGGAAGCGCCGCGCGGGCGGCGACCAAGGCGCGGGCGGCGGCGATCCTGCCGCTCCCGTGGACGCGAATGCGGCGGCTGCGCTAGCGCCTCCTAATGACTGCGGTGCTGCTGTTTCCCCGTCGGCGGCGTCAGCGCGTCCGCCGCGCACGCGCGGGCCGGGGAACGGGAACCTGACCAACTACCAGCGCAAGATCATCTGCGAGTTCTACCAGAAGACGGGCGGCGTGATGTCCCAGAAGGACCTGGCGCAGTGGACCAAACACGAGTTCAACCTGAAGAAGACGCCGGCGCAGTCGACCATCTCGGGCATCCTGCGCCGCCAGCACGAGTTCATCAACATGAGCTCGCTCGAGCTCGGCATCAAGAAGCGGCGCGTCGTGCAGCACCCGGAGCTGGACAACGCGCTGGCCAACTGGGTCATCCAGTGCGCGCACCGAGGGATCACCGTGCAGGGCGACCTGACCAAGGAGAAGGCCAAGCACTTTGCGCGCATGCTGCAGATCCCCGAGGACGAGCAGCCCGAGTTCTCGAACGGGTGGCTGCACTCGTTCCAGCTACGCCACAACTTCAGCTTCCGCAAGTTCAACGCCGACCACCACCACCACAACAGCTCCAGTACCGACGGAGATGGCAACCCCGTCACGACGTCGTCGACAGTGAGCGTGTCCCCGACGGACAACCGCCGCGTCATGTACTTCTCGACCATGGAGGCGCTCGTGGACGAGACGGACAAGTACTTGCCCAGGGATATCTTCGCCATGGACGAGACGATCGTGCTGTATACGCTGCCGCCGACGCTGAACGCGCTTCAGGAAGACCCGATGCGCGCCAAGAAGCGGTTCGTCGCGGCACTTGCAGCCAACGCGGACGGCTCGGAGAAGCTGCAGCCGCTGTTCGTGTCGCACCACGACCACCCCAAGTGCTTCCGGAAGAAGTCCGCCGAGCAGCACGGGCTGCACTACTTTTGGAATCACAAGGCGTGGATGACGGGCGTCATTTTCTCGCGCTGGATCCAGCGCCTGGACTTCTCCATGACGACCCAGAAGCGCCACATCCTGCTTTTCATCAACGAAGTGGCATCTCACGTGGTCTCGCATCTAGAACTCACGAACGTCGTCGTCTTCGTGCTGCCTGCGGGTGCATCGCAGATGCTCAACCCCATCACCTCCGGCCTGCTGTCAACGTTCAAGAAGCGATTCCGACGCCACCACTTGCGGTTCGCCATCGACCGCCACGAGACCACAAAGATGTTATCGTTTGATATCGACGTGCTGCAGGCTATGAAGTGGGCAGTGGCGAGCTGGGACGAAGTGTCCAGCGCCACGATCGAGCGCGCCTGGATGACGACACACCTCGTGCGCGACAGACTGACGCTTGAGCCAGACGTGAATCAAGAAGAAGACGCGTTTCTCGACACGGAGCTGGAGCATTTGCTGCTGTTCCTGAGAATCCCGGACTTGATGCCCGTTAGCGAGTTCCTGAATGACGAGGCGCTTGCAGAAAACACGGTGCACGAGGAGTTCTTTGATATCGTCCAGAGCGTGGGCGACGTTCCAGACGACGAAATCGACGAGAACGCAGACGAGTCGGGATCACTTGGAGCGAGCCTGTCGCTACAGGAGAAGCTTAAGGCCTTCCGCGATGTCTTGCACGTGCTGAAAGATCGGAGCGACGTCGACGACAATTCGATAAAGGCGATCCGGCAGGTACAAGACGCGATTCGCATCGACGGGAGAAGCGACGTCAGTGGTTCGGACCCGATGGCAGAGCTCAACGCAGCAACAGGCTCCGATCTGTCACACGATGACCACTCGCATGGGCTGGACCTTGATGGACCAAGCGCGAACGACGTGACAAGTGCTGCCTCATCCGATGCGATGGCGTCGCTGGGCGCCACCGATGAGCACCACATGGACGCATCGTCGCTTTTGGAGGCTTCAGAGAATGCTGCACTGTCCGTCGCTTCAGCAGCGCTGGCGGAAGCCACCGCCACCGACGGCGATACTGCGGCCTCGATTCTCGACGACGCGCACGTCCACGACCCAACAAGCGAGTCCGAATTCCACGCGGTTTTGTAGTACGTGCCTGCTGGGAAATGCCTCGCTGGTGAGCGATGACACAGGAGATTTATGTTAACGTGAGAACGTGATGGTCGATAGGTTGATGCTGGCGGGGTTGGCACAAGAGCAGCGGGAGAAGGAGCGGTGAAGAGGAAGAGGCGTTTGCAGATAACTGTAGTCAAAAGGTATATCATTTCGCTGTCCATACCTCGCATCCTTTAGGTCTCAATCCAGTTCCGGTCCGAGAGCAGCCTGGGTGACCGATCGGGACACGGCAACAAGCGGTAAGAAGCTCTCTGTTCTTCGGTTGCCGGTCTAATCCTTCGTCGACTCACTTCTGCAGTACGAGCATTCGGTAGCGCTCGCGCTTCTTCTTGCCCAAGTCCAGCGCGAGTCCTGGCGCTCCCATCGCGTACAGAATCGACTTGGACTTGCGCCGCCGCTCCTCGTGCGACACGAGCTGCTCCCATTTCCGGAACGCAGGGCGTAGCTGATTCTCCACGACCGTGGCGAGCATGCGGGAGATGATGGCGCGTTGGCGATTGAACATTGTCGTCTCGACCCACTTCGCGAGCGCCATCTCCAGCCGCCGGGTCATGAACTTGCGCAGGATTCGTGTTGCAGCGCGCTGCACTCGCGCGTCGTGATCCGTCAGCACGTACCGAAGCGCGTAGTCGGCCGCCTGTGCGACGTCCTCTCGGTTCCAGTCGTCAATGGCGCCCGTAAGCGTTGTGACTTCGTGCTTGGCAGCGTCAATCTCGTTACGCGCTTCTTCGCCCATGGCCATCGCCTGCAGAGAATCCAACCGCCCGCGAGCTGCCGTCAGCTCCAGTTCAAGCTTGTGAAGACGCGCCAGGTAGTACGCGCGGCATGAGCAGACGGCCATGACGAGTCCGCACGCGGCACTTTCGTCATCGAACTGTGCGCGACGCTTTCTCGTTAAGTCGTCAACGTGAGCGGCGCCTTCGGCATTCCCATCATTTGGTGGCAGCGCGTAGGCGACGTTACCGATCGCGAGCAGCGACCAGTAGAGAACGCGCGCGCTCAACCCGCGGAATGCGTCGAGCACCAGGCACAGCCGCGAGATGCCACCCTCGCGCAGAGTCGCCCACTTGCCGTCATCTGGCACCAACACGGGGAGGGAAAACGTCATCAGACTCAGCTATTACGAATGAAGGATCGGGTTGCAACGAACCGTGCTGGAACGCGAGCTTGGCGAGAAGACAGCAGCTCTCAGCGGCAACAGCTTCTGGAATCACGCCTTGACGCGACGGTGTGAGGACGCTAAGCGCAAGGGACACACCTTCACCGAGCTGGACGCACGTATGGGCGGCCGACGCGCTACCGTCAGCTACGACGCCCAGAAGCTTCAAGGTTGCCACAACGAGTTGCTCACTAGCATCGTCGGCCACTGAATTGTCACTAGTGTGTCGGTCACCTTCGACGTCGCTGAGTGGGACAATGCTGGTTGCGTGGTTAGATGGACTACCGGCCGGAGTCTCGACGTCAGTGTTGGTGTCTGCCGGGACTATTTGTTGCAGTAGCTCGCACAGTACTTGCACCCGCGCTGTATGCATGAGCCAAGACAACGCTCGCTGCCTCAGGGACGCCAATCCCGTCATCAAGTTGATGGCAAGCAACGCTGTCGCCATCTTCATCGAGGTCCGTTCGGGGCATTTTCCTTCCAAGTCCGCGTCCGCCGCCGATATCAAGCCAAACAGCGCTTCAAGACCGCCGCTCGACGCGACCTCTTCCTCGAACAGCAGTCGCTTGCCGCCTTCGCTACACTGGTCGCCCCCGTCTTCGTAATCGTCGCGACGCTTGACGATTCCGGCTTTGTCAAACTGCGCGCTCAGCCACTGGACACTCCGAAAGGCTGCGAGGTCGTCATTCGCGCCGCTGCTTTTTCTCAAGCGCATCACCGCCTCGCGCGCACTTGTGCACTGCTGAAGTCGCCAGGCCATCGACGGCCGTGCGAGAGTGCGCACGCGCGCGCTGTCACTCCATGCGCTCTTCTTCATGCCGGTGACCGTTCGGCAACGCAGCGCGTAGAGCTCGTCGCTGAATAAACCGTCGACGTGGCTGCTTGAGCGAGCGCCGGCGTACACGCGCTTGAATCCACCGGCTCCCACTCCTCCGGCGTCAACAGATCCCCGCCTTGGTGTCAAGATCTCGTTTGTGTTCATGGCGGAAGCGTCGCTGGGACGCCTAAGCGCGCAGAGTTCGAGCTCGAAAGACACATCAAGCCCGCGCTGTGGCTTCCACCGCCGCGGAAGGTGCCAATACGCGTCCACGCTTGTCGATGCCACGCACGCAGTGAGTAGGAGCGGCGCCGGCGGTGCTGCCCACACGAGCACGTCAACCACTGTCAGCTCTCGGCATTACCGGCACGGCCCTCCCTACTTTCAGTAGCGCGCGCGACGTACTTACGAGATCGGCGGCAGCGGTCAGGATCGCGTGCATCGTCCAGCACTCGTGCTTCGCGTCGTCTCCGCTCTGCTGCTGGATGCCCACCAGCTTCCCTCCTCGCGTGAAAACGACACCTCCGCGTCCGAGTCCGCCGTTGTCTGCATGACTACCGTCAAACTCAAGCGACACTCGCTGCGGATTGATGCCATTCGGTGCTACGCCGGCTACACGACCCGCGCGCACGCTCTGAAGTTTGTTGGTCGGGTGAGAAACGACCTCGATCGCGTCGCCGCGCACAACTCCGTCGATGGCACTCACACAGCCAAGCTTGCGGTCGTTCTCCTCAAAGATCTGCGGTAAGATATTGCCGCCGGTGGTGGCTGCGAACTGCGCGTCATCGACAGCGCACAGTACAAATGACGCGGCTGCCGGTGACGACGGGGAAGTGAGTCGGATTGTGGCGAAGAAGCGCTCGCTAGCTAGCAGCACCGGGAACGGGACGCGCTCGGGCGCGTAGTTGCACGTGATGCGAGCCAACTGCGCGGCCTCAACATTGGGCATGGCCTCAGCGTCACAGAGCAAGCAGAGTCGACCATAGAAGCGTCCGAGTGCTCCAGACGCGCTCGCGGCGATCGAAGTTGACACCTTGCACACTGCCTGGCGGAAGAAGAAGCGCTCGATCTCGATGTCGTCGTCGTCGACGGCGTCCTTCTTCTGACTCATCTTCCTCTTCTTCTTAGAGTTGGCAGCAAGGCTTCCTTCACTGCGGCGGAAGAAGGGCGGCTTCTCCTCGGACGTGGCCCCCGTGCGCGTGTTGAGGTAGTAGAACGTGCGCGTCGCCTGGTTGAAGAGCTTCATGTAGAGCTCACGAACCATCGTACGGATCCGCTTTCGAGCCATAAACGCTCGCGCGAGGCGCTGGATCCGCACAGCTGCATCCCGCGTCGACAGCGCCTGCTGCGCCCCGCGCTTGGGGATGCCTCTCACCAGCTCATCATCTTCGTCGTCGTCGTCAGTGTCTCCTCTCGTGTGCCCAAACCGGACAAGCAGCGCTGGTGGATCCCACGAGCTCTCGTTCGTGAGCAAGTTGACGTAGAAGACTCGCTGCGTGACGGGGTCGAGTTGCTTGTCGTAGACGCGGCGAACGAGGCGCGAGAACCTCCGGCGGCTGAGATGCGCACGAACCGCTCGTTGGATCACCCGCACCGCCTGCTGCTCCTCGTGCGCGCGCCACTCGTTCGACAGCGACGACGACGACGACGTGGATGTCGTGGACACGCGCGAGCGCCTCTGGCGGCCATCACCGTGTAAGCCGTCGCGGCTGCTCGAGCGCCGGTGACTGGATGTTCTTCTAGACAGCGGCGGGTGCGTCGGGAGTGACGATGTCGATGTGATCCTGGAGGCGGACGACGAAGACGCCGCCGACATGATGAACGGCTAGTGAATCGTGTCGGTGAAGCGTTTGTGCGGAGACCTGCGGAGTTAAAATTAGTGGCGTTTCATCCCGCAATCGAAAGCAAACTCACAACAACAAAAGGCAAGCCGTACGTCGGACCAAAGGCCACGTTTACTCCCAGTCTCGGATCCCACAGGCAGCAGCATCCGTCACTTCCCTCACCTTGCCACCATGCAAGCCACGCCGTCTCGGACAAAATAATCGAGATGCCACCATTGCAGCTCGACTTGCTCGCCCTGTTCGATTTCAAATAGAACGTTTAGGCCTGCACCTGGATCGCCAGTCGCCCTATCCGGCGCTCGACCGTGTCCAGCTGCTTGCGCAGCGAGCGGCGCTTGCCCTTGTTGCCGCGCCCAACGATCGCAGCGAGCTGTTCACGCAGCTTGAGGACGCGCTCCTTGAGCTCTTCGCCGTCTCCGGCGACCAAGACGGCGTGCTCCTCACAGAAGCGGTCCTCTGACTCGACTTGCGCGGCGCAGGCGTCGCACAGCAGCACGTGCATGCGGCAGTAGCAGCAGCGCGCGCCCGAAAGCTCGTCGTGCGGCACGTCGCAGCGCTCGCACCGGCCGGCGATCGCCTGTATAGGCTGCGCTATGGGCTGCGCTATACCGTCGTCCGGTATTATTCTGTCGGCGTTCGGGCTCGAAGACATGGCGACGCGCTCGTCAAAGACGAAGTTCTTGCCGCGGAAGACGCCGCCTCCGTCCGGGAACTGCTCTAGGAAGCGGTGGATGCCGCCCTGCAGCTGGAACACGCTGCGCACGCCCAGGTGCTTGAGGAACGCGGACGCCTTCTCGCACCGGATGCCGCCAGTGCAGTACATGAGCACCTTGTCCTTCTGCTGGAGCTCCGGCAGCGACGCGCGCACCCAGTTCGGGAACTGCCCGAAGCGCCGCGTCTTGGGGTTGAGCGCGCCGTCAAAGTGGCCAAGACTGAACTCGTACGCGTTGCGCACGTCAATCACCGCGATGTCGCCGCTCTCGGGCGCCTCCGTGCTCGTCGACGCGAGCATCATGTCGCGGAAGGCGGCCGGAGACAGGTGCACGCCTGTCTCGGCCAGGTCGCACTGCTCGTCGGGCAGCTCCAGCGCCACGAGCTCTTTCGTGACGCGCACAAGCAGCTCACGGAACGGCGGTACGTCCGACTCGCTCGTCTTCCAGTCGATGCCCGCAAACAGCGACTCGCCCTGCGCGTCCACAAACTCGCGACACGTCTTCATGCGCAAAATGTACGCGTCCACATCCTCCTTGGCGCCCCCGAGCGTGCCGTTGACGCCCTCGCAGGCCACGCGGATGCGCCCGAAGAGTCCAAGCGACGCGCACAGCTCACGCTGCCAGGCCGCCACGCGCGCCACGTCCTCGTCCGAGTCGCCCAGCGCCACGTACTTGTAGAAGAGCGCGACGCGGAGGCGCTCGCCCTGCGCTGGCGAGTGGTCGTGGGGATCGGTTGACGGGGTTGGAGGGCCCATTGGGATGCTAGTAAGGTCGAGAGAGGGTGGATCCGAAAGGAAGGGGATGCCGGTGGTGAGTGACTTGGTTGATCAAATGAGGAGCTCTGCGGGTGCCTGTTGTGATACAGTGGAGACGAGGGAGAGGTGGTGGCCATAATGCGCGCGTGTGATTGGTCAAAATGAGGGTTATACGGATATACACCTGTTTGGGTGTATACCTGTCACCAGACTGGTATTTTATCGCGAAAAATAACATGGAGGGTTACAGACGTCAACGTAACCCGCACGCGTTGCCGTCACGGGTTGGATTGAGGCGAGTTGGCTAACGTGAGGCAACAACGTCTTGCTGTTGCAGCGATGCTCATGATTCGAACGGACCATGTACACGGAGCCGAATGTGATACCCCCGCAGTGTTGTGGCCATGGTGCTTGCTTCTCCCGCCAGCAACAAGATCGGGGGGATGACAGAGCAGGTTGGGTGTTTGCGACTCGCGCGGAGGCCGAGATGCTCGATCTGATGCACGCGGATGGGTGGACAGCCGAGTACTTCTTCGCAATCGTCAATCGCGCGCGTTGGGCTAGCAGCGACGACAAGGGCGGGGATATCGACGCGAAAGGACTCCGCAGCTTCACGAATGTCGCCGTAGCTACTGGTGATGCCGAGGCTAGTGACCACAAAGACACAATTCTGGTCGGTTGATGCGATACAGCGGAGAAGATGACGGCGGTGGCGAGGCTATCGACGGGAACGGCTGGCAGGGAGGCACGGCGAGTTCACTTTCAACGTGTGCGGCATCAAGCTCCATTATTGAATCAGAGCTCCATTACTGAGTCAGAGGCCGCTGCTCAACAGTTCGACACGGCGTGGGAGGGAGCTGCCCAATTTGGTCGCGCGGTTCCAGTCATCTTGAATCCGAGGAGGTAGATTAGAGAATAAATCGATTGATCGCAGTTTAGTTCGCATCGCAAAAATCGCAATTTCAGACGCTCTCGATTTACACATGCAATGCCCTGTGATCTCGCTCTTGCGGCATACAAAATTCAATGTAAATCTCATGCAAATCTCGCGATGGGAGCCTTCGATAGAGTTGAGCGTTTTCACACGGAGTGAAAATTCTAAATAGTTTAAAACAGATGAAAGCAATTTTCACAGTTAAAAGCGCGTGAAAACTTACCAGCTACCGAAACTATGGGAAGAAAAAATGACCCTTGATATTCTTTGGTTACTACTCGATCGCCATAACCAGATCGTCCTCCTGCCGTCGTGGAACTGTCGGACGCATTCGTGCTCGTCCAGTTGCAGCCGCCGCTCGGGTCGGAGCTCGTGTTGCTACCACCGCTCGCGTACGCGCTCGTGTTGCTGTCGGGCGCGTTTGTGCTCGTCCAGGTGCTGCTACTGCTCGGGTCGGAGATTGGCTTGCTGTAATGGGGCGCTGTCCACGACAGTCGCCAAAACACGGCACACACGCTTGCGCTTGGAGGAAGACTTGATTCCCGACTTGGAGGAAAGAAAAGCGGAGATTTGAGGACTTGAACGCAAATTTGAAACTGAATTGAAATGGGCTTATGGTTCCTGAATCCTACAAACATAAAACCACTACGGACCTATGGGGTTAAATGCAATCAACCTAGACATGCACCCTAAAACCTACGGGTCTGATTTATAAAACCTTGGGTATATTGAGATTGAACCCGCAATGAATCTGGGTGAATTTGAAGTTGAACTTGAGGTTCTTCTTCGGAGAACCTTCCTGCCACGTGGCACATTGTTAT
>JAADXW010000843.1:0-15031 GCA_023337975.1 Phytopythium ostracodes
TCCGCCACGAGAGCGAACGTATAGATGCGTCTACAGCGGATGAGCAATACACTGCATTCGTGCTGTGAAACACACGCACATGGCGGTGAGGAACGCCGAGTGGACCGGGCAGATTCGCATCACGGCTTGCGTGATGCTGCGACCTTCTCCGATCGCTCCGATCCACCCGCGCGGTGTCCTCGCCCGCGGACAGAGAACGGAACAAACGCCCGTTGTTCGCTCGCGATTTCTGATTTACAGCGCCTTCGCCGCGGCCAAAGACGCACATTGAAGCGTCCGGCCGGCCGGGACGAGATCCATTCGCGCGTGCGCGATTTGTCTAAACAGTGGATTCGGATTGAAGCGGCGCGGAGACAAAGGAGCGACCACAACTTATCGTAATTTTGTGTCGAATTGAATTCGGGCGCGAAATAAAACGGTGGGGAAATAATACAAATCGGTGGTTTATCTTCCGTTTTTATTATCGCTTTGTTTATGCCGAAATCTGTTTTCGTTTGTTTTTTTTGCCGCGTTTTGCGGACGGACCGACGGTGGTTGAAGTTCCCCGGGATCCCGCGTCCGGATCTCACTAAGTTCCTAACGGAATGGATGCATCAGGCATTTCAAAGTTTGTAAAACAGATTAACCGTTTTTGACATTCGATAAACAACACATGAACAGGAGTCTTGTTTACCGGTTTATACTGAACAATACCAGGTTTACCAATTGTACCGATAAATACCGGTATTATACTGACGGTCCCTCCAAAACCAAAAACGCGACCGTCGGGGGAAACCCTTCGCCGCCGCTTGCTCGAGTCCAATTATCGCCCGCGGGTCATCCCGCCCGCCTTCCCTCCCTCTGCCTGCGCGCGGTCGGTCCCCCGCCCTTTCCGCACATCTCGCCCCTCCCTGCACGTTCTTCCGACCGCCATGTCCTTCAACTTCGGCGGCGCCACGAGCGTCTCCACGCCCGCGTCCACCGGTACGAGGCGCGTTCGCTTTCTCCATCCATTTGTCCCCTCCCACTGACCGACCGTGGACGCGACGTCTCTTGCTTTCTCGCAGGCTTCTCCTTCGGCGCTAACAGCGCGGCGGCGACGGCCCCGGCGTCCGCCGGCTTCGGCTTCGGTGCCGCGCCCGCCGCTTCTTCCACCGGTTTTAGCTTTGGCGGCGCGCCCACTGCGGCGCCCGCGGCGTCGTCTGGGTTCAGCTTTAGCGGCGCGTCAACTGGCGCCGCGGCCCCGGCCGCCACCAACAGCTTCGGCTTTGGCGCGACGTCCTCAGCGCCGTCCTCCTTCTCCACCGGCGGCGGCTTTGGCGCCACGGCGTCCTCGGGCTTCTCGTTCAGCGGTAACACGGCGACGGCTGCTCCGTCGGCGTTCGGCATGGCGCCCGCCGCGGCTGGGACGTCGTCCTTTGGCCTTTTGGGGGGTAACGCTGCGTCCCCCGCCGCCACTCCAGCGCCGTAAGTGACTTGTTTTGTGGTTGCAGGACTTGGACAGAGCTTTATACTAACTGGTTGTCTGCTTGCTGGTCAACAGCGGGCCGGCGATCACGCTGGAGACGGTGTTCGAGGCGCTGCCAGCGGATGTGCAGAAGAACATGGGCGCGTTCCACGCGTTCCTCAATGAACAGGACCAGTCGGACGCGTTCCTCAAGTCAGTCTCGCCGCACCAGCTCGAGGCGCTGCAGCAGAACCTCGCGCGGCTCGAGCAGGACGTGCTCGCGCACCGGAACGTGCAGGACAAGCAGGAGACGGACGTGCACGCCGTGCGCAAGGACGTACGCCAGCTGATCCACCAGGTCGACACAGCGTCGCTCATGCTGCGCAGCATGGACGGCAGCAGCGCCAATGGCAACGCGTACTACAGCCACATCATGCGGCGCGTCGAGATACCCTCGCCCTACTACTGGGACCTGCTGGACCACTTTGAGGCGCAGATGGAGATCATCAAGCGCCAGATCGAGGACGTGGAGGCGCAGTTCCAGCAGCAGGCCAGCGGCAACAACAACAACAGCAGCAGCAACAACCTCCAGTTCCACCCGGCACAACTGCAGCAGATTCTCATGGCGCAGAACGCGGCGCTCATGCAGGTGGCGGCGCGCGTGGCCGAGGTGCACGAGAGCGCCGAGGAGATGCGCGAGCTCTTCCTGGCCAAGATGCGCCGCGACCTCGAGCGCCACGGCGAGAAGAACCCCGCGGCCTTCAAGAACCCGTTCGACAAGCGCAAGAAGAGCGCCGCGAGCGACCAGGACAAGCGTCAGGCCATCGACTCGATCCGGTTTCGTACAAACGTCGCGCCCACGATCGTGTCGGCGGCTCCGCAGCAGCAGCAGCCACAGCCTACGCCGTCCGCCTTCGGCTTCAATGCGTCGCCGACATTCGGCTCGACCACTACGGGAACGACGGGGTTCGGACCCTTTGGCGCCACCAACACGGCTGCCCCTGCCGCCACTAGCACTGGCGGCTTTGGCTTCGGCGCCACCAACTCCGGCGCCGCCACGTCTACCACCTCGACCGCGACGACCGCGCCCACATCGAGCGGCGGCTTCAGCTTTGGAGCGACCGCACCGACCACCGCACCGAAGCAGGTGGGGTTCAACCTCGGCGGGACTACCGTGGCGTCCCCGACCACGGTGTCACCCACTTTCGGGTTCGGCGCGGCGGCTGCGGCCCCCACCGGCGGCTTTGGCAGCATCTCGTCATCGTTCGCGCCCGGAGCGACCTCGACGACCAGCAACAAGCGCACGGGCCGCCTGCAGAAGAAGCGGTCGTAGACATGAGAGACGCGCCGAGAGGAGACGAGAGACGTCCACGCATGCGGTCGGTGGGCGCCGCTAATAGTAATACAGCAAGCGCATGTGCATGTGGACGGACGGAGCCTTCTTGCTGATATCGGATAGGATGATATGAATATTCACGCGAGGTGACGAAAGACAACGTAGTGAAATGTTTGGTGTGTATGAAGCAGATACCAGGCCGACGTCTGACCCAAGTAGGGGGAAAAAAAATGCAATAGAACGAGTTGTCGTCCGTCCATTACGATGGGAGACGACAAACAAGCCAAGGGTACGAGACTTTTTCGTCCGTTTAGGTGACGCACGGGATGAACTTGACGCTTGGCATGTCGTCCATGCCCGTCAGTACGTCCAGCACGTCCATGTTGGCGGCACGCCACGTGTCGTCGACCAGGCCCTGCGAGGTCGTGTTGTCATCGTCCGGCGCCGGGTATGGCCAATACGAGTCCGGGTTGAGCGTGTAGAAGAAGCCGCCGGCGAGGTATTGGCCCGAGGTGCCCGTCATCATCGAGATGGCGTCCTTGACGATCCGCTGACTCGTCTTGTCCGTCGTCAGGTCCGCGTCGCCGACGAGGCCGCCGAAGGTCGAGAGGATGGTCGCCATGCCAGAGTCCATGGCTGCGCCGAACGAGTAGTTCATGTTGAGCTTGACATTCGCGAGCAGGTCGTCGTCGCTCAGCTCCACGTAGTCGCTCAGCATGTCGCCGTTGGTCGTGCCGTCTTTGAAGAAGAAGAGACGCGGCAGGTACGAGCTCGAGTAGTAGTGCGGCGCGTACACGACCTTGTTGTCCGTGTCGAGCGAGATCGGGTTGCTGTACACGCCCGTCAGGTCCGAGCCGGGCAGGAACGTGTTCTTGATGGACCGGTCGCCGTACGTGTCCTTGTGCGAGTCGCCCTCGACGCCCTGGACGAACGCGAGCCAGCTCGGGCACTCGGTGAGCAGGTGGTTGCCCAGCGTCGTGGCCGCGACCGACCAGTCCGTGTCCGAGCCGTCGCCCCAGGTCGCGTCCGTGCTGAGCGAGTCCTTGAGGTCGACGCCGATGATGTTAAAGTGCGTGCTATCGCACATGGCGGTCGCGAGGTTCGAGATGGCCGTCTTGATGTCCGCGAGCTGGATGGACGTGCCGTACCAGAGCCCCGTATCGTCCGACTCGGTCGCCGATAGCACGTCAAAGTCGAGCACGACGCCAATGTTGAACTGGCCGAGGCCCTGCACGATCAGCCCGAGCAGCGTGTTGTAGCGCGAGGCCGACCGGAGCGCGCGGTTCGAGTTCGTGTTGATCAGGTTCTGGTTGATCTCCGTGTTGCGCAGCACCGAGTCGATCGACAGCGGCAGGCGTACCGCGTTGAAATTGTTCTGCTTGAGGAAGTAGCCGAACCGGTACTGTGCACAGCAAACAGTGGAGATGTGAGTTCAATGCTGTTCTTGGTGGTATCAGCAGCAACGCGACATTCACATACCAGCGTGTCGCCGTTGAGCGTGTTGTCCCACAGACCCTTGGGCACGCCGTTGCTGTCCTGCATGCCCTTCCAGTTAACGCCCTTGATGTCGATCTGCGTCGTGCCAGACGACAGCTCCGCGAAGATGCGCCCGTTCTTGCTAATGTAGTTGGGCTGCTCGCACTCTGTTTTGACACAAGAACCGCATGTTAGACAAGTGAGTGGACGTCGGGACTAAGAGCACGACCGAGAGCGACGTACTCTTGTCCGTGTACGACTTGGGGTTGGTGATCGACAGGTCCGTCGTAGCGTCCTTGACGCCGCCGTCGTCGATCCAGTCGCCCGACGTGTACGTGGCCTCAACGGCGGCGGCGCTGTCCGTCGTCTCCGTGCGCACGTCGTCGTGCTTCTGGATGCCGTAGTACGTCAGCCCGACCACGGAGCCCACCACGAGGATGAACAGGCCCAGCGCGCCTGGCCACGTCTGAATCAATGAATCCACCACGAACAGCAAGCACACCGTCAGCACGCTTTCAACTCCGCATGATTGCAGGACGAACAACAAGCCTACGAAAGACGCACCGATCGCCGGCCGCGGTAGCGGATCGCCTTCTTGCCCGCGAACGTCGTGTCCACGTCGGCGGCCGCGATGATGCGCTCCACCTCGGAGCTGCGCGGGCCCGAGTGCGAGCCGCGTCCGACCGAGCTCATGCTGTCTGCTCTGTCGCCTTTTACGGGCTAAAAAACTGCTACTCAGAGGCGTGGAGAGCGAGGAATGCGGCCGGGGAACCCTCGCGGTCGCTAGCGGCGCCTGTACACGCGCAAGAGGCCGAATGGGTGCGAGCGGAAGGGGAGGCGTCCGTTTGGCTGAGCGCGCGGGCGACTTGTCACTTGTCGGCGGTGGTTTTTCGCCTCGAAAATGGAAAACACAGCACACCTGGAAGCGAAAGCGGGGTTGAGAGGGGAAAAACCTCGAACTGAACCTTTCGGAAGCGGGTTAAAACCTTGGTAGAGGGAGTAAAACCTCGACATCTTAGCGACGAAAGAAAACAGAAACGAGGCGTCAACATGTCGAAATGTGAGGGGGGGGGGACCTGGAATTATACAGTAACACTCTCTTGACCAAAAGGGCGACGGCGGACACGTTGTTGTTGATCCATCTATCCGTTCCAATTTACGGGCGAGTGGGTGCAACCATCGGCCGATAGTAAAGCCAGTACAAACCGCCTCGACGAGCAGATGATATCTGCCGCGTGCTCGATCCCGCCACGAAAAATAATATGTAGTTTAGCGACATGGGTTGCTGCCGGCGGCTGATATGCACCTGCAGTCGCACGCGGCGTTTTGGGTCCGCGCAGCGTCGGTTGCCGAGAGATGATTGGCTGAATCGGTGGACGAGTAGGGTAAAACCACTTTTTCGCCAAAATTTTCGCCCTGTGCACCCACAACAGAACAAGCACACAAAATCCGATTGAGCGTGTCACTTTCACGTTTTAGTGACATGGCACTGGAGTGGCACTCACGTGAGGATTTGAAGACGAATGATTGAGTTTCGAATGATGACGGCCAACCGGAGCGGGGCGCCGTCATATCCTCCGTGAGCTTGCTTGCCATGACTCCGCCGCTCGTCCACACGCGCACCAACAGCCACCAGGATCTACTGCAGTCCTTCACCATGAGCACTGCGCCCACCGCCTCCATCGTCCCAGCGAATGACCACGAGCAGCAGCAGGAGCACGACGCGGACGCCGAGTGGCTGGCGCTGCGCGTGATGTTCCAGTCCTCGGGCGACATGATGCGCGTACGGGCGCCGATCGTTCGGGGTCTCCTGCGTGCACACATCCGACTAATTGGCTGCTCTGAACTGACCTGATGGTGGCAGCTCGGGTACCCGGCGATGAGCGCGGCGTGGCGGCTCTTCCTCTTTGGCAACGGGTCGCCCACGCATCACTTGGCGCTGCTCACGGGCTCGCCCACGCAGGTGGACGTCATTGGGCTCACGCACGTGGGCGACTCGGCCGTTGACGACGGCTATACTGGCGAGAACGGGCCGACGGCGGCGGTGGCGGCGATCGCGACGCCGCGGTGTCGGCGACAGGTGTGGCTGCGCAACGCGCGCGGCGAGCGGCTGGGCTACGCGGCGACGTGGCTGACAGAGAGCGACGTGGGCGCCGTGTTCCCCAACCAGCGCGCGCCCATCGGCGAGAACATCATGGAGAACCGCACGGAGCTGTTCCGAGACATGAAGAGCGTATTCTTCGGCTCGTCGTCCGCGCTCGAGCGCGCGTTCGGCCACCCCGGCCCGTTCTGGGGCCGCTCGTACCTCTTCTGGCGCGGCGGCCGGCCCGTGACCTTCATCTACGAAGTGTTCTCGCCTGAGCTGGACAAGTACATGGGCACGCCCCTGGCGTGAGCAAGACAAAAGGGAAGCGTAGACATGAATACGCACCACACCTTAGAGCAGCAGCAGCAGGAACAGTATCACCACCACACCGCAGCACGAGATGTCACCGCCTTGAGAGTATGCTTTGCCTGTATTTAACTGTCGTGCATGCACTGTCCATCCGTCTTCCTTCCATCATCACCCGGCCAGCCCAATCTCCGTCTACGTCGAAGCTCGCGCCATCCGATCGCCGCTACTGCAGACACGCGCGGCGCCTACAGCGACATGCGCCATCGGCCCTTGAGGAAGCGGCGCTTGAGCAGCTTGCGGCCCGAGATGGACACGCGGCGGGTGCGGAAGCCGTGCTTACGCTTGCGCCGCAGCACGCTCGGTTGGTACGTGCGCTTGATGGCCTGCAGCGGCTCTGTAATCGCATCAAACGATGCGTCAAAACTGAGTTCTCCATCGCCCGGTATTCATACCAACATGGACGACCCACCGTTGACGGGCGCCTCCGAGGGGCAGTCGAGCACCCCCGAGCCGACGGGCGTCATCTCCGGCAGATAGCGCGGCATACGCACGCTCACGCTGGTCTCAAATACCAGCGAGCTCTTCGCCAGCGGGTCTGCACGAGTCGATCGATCGAGTTAGGCGTTAGTTATCGTTATAGAAGCCGCAGACCAATGGAGGCGACGAGTCCAAACGCACCGACGATGACCGACGAAGCCGGACGCAGCATGGACAGGATGGCCGGGTGCGCCGTCGCAGCGGCAGCAGCAGCGCTGCCGGGAAAGGCCTTCGACGCGCTGAAGGAGGTGGAGAAGGCGCGCGCCGCGCGGATCCGCGAGGCCGCCACGAGCGCCGAGCGAGCGAACGCCATGGCTGTCAATCCCGTTCGCGATATCGCCACCAGCCACGAAAAATGTGGGGAGCTCCCAGTCGGCTGGCCGGTCACTTACGAAGGGCTCGATACGATTCAGGATTGAATCGCACAATTCAAAACGAGACAATTCAAAATATGAAGATGCAGCATACAAACTCTAGCCGTTACGAACACGAAAATAATCGTTAATATTCGTTGCACAGATTGCGACCATAAAGGAGGGAGGGACCATGCGTCATAAGCTATGACTCATAACTCATGCTATGTTGGTCAATGCCAACGCTACGGCCGCTGTACGACACCTGCTGCCTGTTCATGGCCTCTCTGTTAATACGTAGACGTCACAGCACGTTGGGTCGAGTGCGTCGTCCGATCTCCGGCGCCCCTCTGCTATAATATACATACCGTGCGTGCTCTTCCCAGCGCTCGTCTGACGGACGCTACGGCCCGTGGGGCGGCGGGGGCAGCGCGCGCGGCTGGAAGATGATGAGCAGGATCAGCGCGATGGCCACGAGCACGATGAGCCCGACCAGGAACTGGATGCACTGCTTGAACCCGTCGGCGTCGCTGGCGTTCGCGGCGGCTGCGGCATCCTTGGGCGGCAGGACGAGCCCCATCTCTACGTCCGGCTCGGTCTCCGCGCCGTTCGTCGGGTCGCCGCCGCACGGGAAGCAGCAAAGCCACCAGCGCGCCGACCCGCCTCCGGACGACCGCTCCGCGCCGTCGGCGCCGCGCCTGCGACTCCGCCGCGCGTCCAGCCGCACGGGCGACTTGCGCGTCCACTCGGGGCTGCGGAACCAGGGCAGCGGGTGCACCTCTTCCTCCGGCTTGGCCACGAGCAGCGGCGTCAGCTCCGTCTTTACCCTGCGCTTCTTCTTCTTCTTGGGCTTCTTGGGCTTCTTCTGGCCGCCGCTGGCGCTGCCGCTGCTCGCGCTGCTGCTCGTGCTGCGCAGTCGGTCCAGCGAAGAGAACGGGGAGGACGACGCCGACGAAACGGGGACGGAGACGGAGACGGAGACGGAGACGGAGACGGAGACGGCGGACGCGCCGGCGCCCGACGAGAGCGACCGCGAGCGCGGCGCCGCGTCCTCGGCCGCCATGACGAGCGGAAGGAGCGAGCGACGGAGGGAGCGGGGCGGACCGGGTGGGGAGGCCGCGGGGAAGCGCTCGGTGGAGGAATTCGGTGCGGGAATTGGCCAACGCGGACGCCACGAAAAGCGGGGCTTGGCGGGCGTGTCCTCTCCCAACAACAGAAAACCGAAAAGTTTGAATCAGAGCATCAGATCAGATTCCGACCCGGCCCGACTTTGCCATCGGCAAAAAATAGGAAAACGCCAATAGGTGTAATATGGCCCAAATTTTGGTTAACATGTGTAAATAAGCGTCTAAAACAGTATATGAAAATATAATTCTGACCAAGAAACGTATATCTTAAACTTATAGACAAGAAAAGTATAGAATGAGTTAATAAATAGTAGAACACGGATACGATTCCCTGCTATGTGAATCAAATGAATGTATACGACGTTGACATCGCCCTCGGCAGTGGCAAGCACCGACGAAGAGGTTCTATCTAATCCTAGATACGGCGCCTAGCCGAGTCGAGGACTTAAAGGCGGGGTGGGGCAGGCCGCGCAGCGGCGCCCCCCGAGCGGAGCGCAGCGAAGCGAAGATAGCCTCCCCCCTCCAGCTTTTAAGCCCGCAGACGAGTGCCAACGCGCGCGTGTCCTACTTACTGATCTCGATCATCTTTTCGACCGTTTAAGCATTTTTCTAGAAGTGTTTGTCTGGATACGTATGCATTGGATATTTTTATGACTTCACGTTTAGGCTTTTGAGCAAAAATATACTACACACTGTTAAAATGTGGATGTCATACTACACCTATTGACGTTTCCCCCCAAAAAGTATAGAACCACGCGGACTCCGATCTGAGGCATAAAGGGGACGGAATCAGACGGAATAACTCTTTTGGTGGACGGGGCAGACGAAAATGGTTTAGCGGGTTTTAGGGCGATTTCGGGCAGTAATTTCGACGCGCGTTTTATGATGAAGCGAGCAGAGGACGAGATACGATTATAATGATTTTGTTTTTTTTAGTTTGACCGTTTAATGCAAACTGTCAAAATTATGGATGCAGCCATCTACACGACACAGAATCAGTACATGCGGAACTATTGACTGCACAACCGCGTTGAGTGGCAGCACCACGCACTCTCACGTGTTATCTCGCCACCCTCCTAATCTCAGTACTTTCTAGCCGACCACTGTCCTCACCTACTGTTTCGTGTGATGCAACCAGCTCCACCCCACCTTTTGCCTGCCTCACTTACTGCCGGCCAAGTAGCTCTCGTACAGCTTCTTCTGCTTGTCCTGCTCCTTCTTGAGCTTCTTGCGCTGGTTCTTCGTGAGCTCCATGCCGGCGGCATCGTGCGTGGGCAGGCCGTCCGCGTCGTATTTGGAGAACTGGTCGGCCTGCGTGCGCGAGAAGAGCTCCTGCGGAGGGATCTTCATACGCTCCTGCTTGAGCGCGAGCTGCTGCGCCTGCGCGTCCTTGCGGCTCGCCGTGCCCGTCGACGTGGCGGCCTCTCCGTCTTGGAGCCCCGCGGCCTCGCGCAGCGCCACGATCTGGTTGTACACCTTGCGCTTGGGCGTCGAGTCGGCGTCCGCGACGAAGTAGCCGATCCGCTCGAACTGCACGATCTCCTCGCCGCGCAGGTTGCGCGCAAAGGACACCGGGTCCACGCGCGCATTGGCGTACACGCGCTCCGACGTCTTGGTGTCCACGAGCGCCATCCAGTCCTCCACGCCGCTCGGCAGCTCCGGCACCGTGAACAGGTGCGAGTACACGCGCACCTCGAGCGTCGGACTGTTGGCGGGCACCCACGAGAGCGTGCCCTTGGGCTTGGCCTCGCTGTTCGTGCCCGCCCAGTCGCACTCGCCAACGACCTTGGTGATGGCGCCGGTGGCCTTGTCCGTCTCGATGCTCGTGCACGTGAACGTGAAGCCCGCATACTTGAGCCGCACCGATTTGCTGGGCGCAATGCCGAAGAAGTCGACCGCGTCCGTCAGCCGCACGTCGCTCCGGTCGACGAAGATCTTGGGCGTGAGCTGTACCGTGTGCGAGGGCTTGGCGCCGTCCACGACGCGCTCCGGGTCCTGCGGGTAGTCGGGCACCGAGAACTCCAGACTGGCCGGCTTATTCTTGTCGTCCAGGTTGGAGATCTCGACCTCGACGGGGTCGAGCGCGGCCATGACGCGCTTGGACGAGTCGCCGAGCACGCGGCGCGCGACGGCAAACAGCCGCTCGATCTGGATCTGCGACTGCACGCGCGTGACGCCAATCTCCTTGCAGAACTGCTTGAGGATCTCGGGCGTGAACCCGCGGCGCTTGAGGCCGTTGAGCGTGGGCATGCGCGGGTCGTCCCAGCCGCGCACAGTCTTGGACGTGACGAGCTTGAGCAGCTTGCGCTTGCTCAGCACCGTATACGTCATGTCGAGGCGCGCGAACTCGTACACGTTGGGCTTGAACAGGTCGAGCGCGTCCAGCAGCCAGTAGTACGATTCGCGGCGCGTCTCGAACTCGAGCGTGCAGATCGAGTAGTCAATGTGCTCGAGCGCGTCCACGATGCAGTGCGTGTAGTCATAGGTCGGGTAGATGCACCAGGCGCTGCCAATGTGCGGGTGCGGCACGAACTTGATGCGGTACGCTACGTGGTCCCACATGTTGGGGTTGGCGCTCGCCAGGTCCATCTTCATGCGCAGACACGCCTCGCCTTCAGCGTACAGTCCGCGGCGCATCTTCTCAAACTCGGCCAGGTTCTCGGCGACCGACCGCGCGCGGAACGGCGACTTGGCCTCGGCCGGCACGTCGCCCTCCGACTTGGGGCCGGGCGCGGCGTGGAACTGCTGCAGCGCCAGGCGCGACTTCTCGATCTCGGCCTTGCTCTGGTGGCACACGTACGCCTTGCCGCGGCGGATGAGCGTGAGCGCCAGGTCGTACAGCTCCTGGAAGTACTCGCTGCTGTACGTGACCTTGGAGGGCGTGTAGCCGAGCCATTGGACGTTGGCGGCCAGCGCCTGGATGTACTCCTGGCTCTCGGCCTCCGGGTTCGTGTCGTCGTAGCGAAAATACGTCGCGCGGCGCTCAGGGGGCACGCCCAGCTTCTCGAACGCCTCCTCGAAGTTCATGTGCATCGACTTGGCGTGGCCCACGTGCAGGTACCCGTTCGGCTCGGGCGGGAAGCGCGTGCGCACCACGCCCTGCGTCACGCGCGCGTGCTCCGCCAGCCGCTCGGGCGAGTTTTTGGCCAGATCCAGCGCGCGCGCCTCCAGCGCCGCCGGCGCCGGCGCAGCAGCAGCAGCAGCAGCAGCAGTCGAAGCCATCGCGCAAGGTCAGTCTCTCTCTTCGCTCTTTGGTTGTTTCAGCGAATGAAAGGGGGAGGAGGAAGGAGGAAAAAAGTGGATGGATCGGGCATCCGGACGAGAAAACGGGCAGCTACCGACCGGTTAGTGCAAATGGCAACTTATTTCAGTGTTCTCTATTAAAACTGTAGGAGACCAGTACTGAGGTGAGTGAGTGTGGACGAACCGGAGCTATGCACATTCTGGTCGTATTCGTTAGCGCTGCGGGAAGGGGGGCGGAACGCGAACGTGGCGGCGACCAGTTGACGGCCGAAACGCATGAAACTGGTCGGCGACTTACGCCCGCGACGTGGTCGCCGAGCATTGGGCCTTCTTCTTCCTCTTCTTCTTCTTGCTGCATGACGTGGAAGACCAGACCATCACTGTGGACTTGCCGATGCGGTGAAAGGCCATCTCGACGACCCAAAGACACCACGCGGCTCGGAGCGCCACCAGAATGTTCGTGACGGCCTGCGCGACCGAGTGAGGGCCGGATCCCGAAGAGAAACAGTGATTTGTGTGTGTATTAATGTCAACTAGAAGCCCCTCCCGGATGGCACGCGACCTCAAGACGAGAAGGAGACCGAAAGCTCCCTCTCTTCTCCTTCATGATGACTGCTTTATGCTCCTCCACCCACTACT
Source organism: Phytopythium ostracodes (assembly GCA_023337975.1). Lineage (NCBI taxonomy): Eukaryota > Oomycota > Peronosporomycetes > Pythiales > Pythiaceae > Phytopythium > Phytopythium ostracodes. Next base: position 12,533 of record JAADXW010000843.1, read on the forward strand.
TCTTGGCGAAGGACACCTTGAGCGTGTCGGTGGGCGTGAGCTTGAACCCGAAGAGCCCCTGCAGCGCGATGGCGGCCTGCGCCTCGTCGCCGAACTCCACGAACGCGAGCCCCTTCTTGCCGGGCACCATGCGCACCTCCTGCATCGTCAGAGAACGCGGTCGTCATTAGTCGCATCATAACCACCAAACAACGCACCGCTGTCCGATCCGATCGCACCTTGAAGCCGTGATACTGCTTGAACAGCACGCTCAGCATGTCCTTGTTGCAGGACTCGGGCAGCTCCTGCAGGAACAGGATCTTGTTGGGCACCGTGATCTGCGGGGGCGGCGGCGGCGGGGGCGCCGCGCCGTTGCCGTTCGCGTGGCTCGGCTTCTTGGCCGACGAGCCCGAGACCGCCGTTTCCGGCTCGGCCTTCACCTCGCGCTTGCGCTTCTCGCGCGGCACGAACGTGCCCTCGCGGCGCGCGATCACGTCGGCCTTCTCCTTGCCGAACTGGAGCACAAGCGGCTTGTCGAAGACCGCGGCGCCGTTCAGTGCGCGCAGCGCGTTCGAGGCGCTGACCACGTCGTCGAAGGTGATCCAGGCCTGTCCACGCAGCCGGCGCGCCTTGCTCATGACAATCTCCAGGATCTTGCCGTGCTGCGAGAAGGTCGCGTACAGCGACGCCTTCATGCGGTCCAGCTTGATCTTGTCGTTCAGGTTCTTGGCGTACACCGTGTGGTTCGGCGGCACGTCCTCCGTCTTGACCGCCGGCGCAGACGCAGGCTCCGCGTCTACCATCGCCGCGTCCTCCATCCTGAGTGCCTCTGTCTGTCTATGCCTGTCTATAGAGCGGGAAGCCACCACCGAGCGCGTCCGAGGCGCAAGGATCCAGGTCTCGTTTCGCGCTTTTTGCCCGAGGTGCTGCCTGCTTGGGAGCTCCAGCGCCCAGTCGTGGAGGCGGGGCGAGGAAGGTGGGTTTTTAACATAAAACCCATTGCAAGCAATGGGTTTTGAAAAAACGAAAAGGAGATCACACTGGTTTTTCAAATGCACTTCTCATTTACATTGATATGGGTTATTTTTGTACCGCATCTTCTCGGTTAGCTTAGAAGCAGCCTGTATAAAATGATGAAAACATGAGATTTATGTCAATACGTAAGAGTTGGATAAACTAATAAACAGGTTCCAACTGACTCATTCTTCACATTGGACGCGAACAAAACCGGTTGAAGCTGGCGGAAAACAAGATGATGCGCCTCCTTGTTCGAATGTCTAAACTTGTGAAATCAGATACAGTAGACGTGCTGTCCCTGTCCATCGCTTCGGGTGCGCTCGAGATAAGACCGTTGCCGCTACACAGTAAAGCACTCACAGGCAGGAAGCTGGCCGGCTCCTTCGTCCGCTTTCCGCCGCTCCGCCCTCGGCGCTCATTCGACAACTCGCCCGCGAACGAACAATCCAACGAGGCTGAAGATAGGAACGCGATGGCCACGCTGCTCGCCCTGCTGCTAGCGCTGGCCACAGCCCGCCAGTCGGAGGCGGCAAAGTGTTCGGCGGCCGTGGGGGACTACTGCGGCAGCGCGCAGGGCGCGACGTGCTGTCCGGACGGCAGCTACTGCCAGCCGTGGAATGAGTACTACTACCAGTGCATCGCCCTCCCGGATGGATGCGGCAGCATGGAGACCGACGTCGACTACTACGGCAACGACCTCGGCAGCGTCCAGACCGCGTACCCGTGGACATGCTGCTCGTTATGCCAGCAGACGAGTGGATGCGTGGCATACACGTTCTGGAACCAGGACCCGTCCGGTCCGACTTGCTACCTAAAGAGCAGCACGAGCGGGAAGGCGAGCAAGGTGGGCGCGCTGTCGGGCAGCGTAACCACTGTAACCCTGACGCCAACGCCGACGACTAGCTGCGCGGCGCAGGGTGAGTACTGTGGCAACGCCCAGGGGTCGAATTGTTGCGCCAGCGGCTCGTACTGCCAGCCCTGGAATGAGCACTACTACCAGTGCGTCGCTGTCGCCGGCGGTTGCAGCAGCATGGAGACCGACGTCGACTACTACGGCAACGACATCAAGAGTGTGCAGACGACGTACCCGTGGACGTGCTGCTCGCTCTGCCAGCAGACGAGTGGCTGTGCCGCCTACACGTTCTGGAATCAAGATCTGTCCGGCCCGACGTGCTACCTGAAGAGCAGCGCCACGGGGAAGACCACAAAGACCGGCGCGCTATCGGGACGGGTTGTGGCGGCGGCACCGACGCCCACGCCTACACCGACGCCCACGCCTACACCGACGCCGTCGGGGGCGCCGCTTGTATGCGGAGACCAGCTCAAGAACATCTACTACCATGGATTCGACTTGGCGACGTACAACACGACCACCGCGGCCGCGTGCTGCTTGCTCTGCGCGTCCTACTCGGGCTGCAAGCTGTACACTCACTTCATCTCGACCACAGGGCAGCACACGTGCTACCTCAAGAGCGCGGCGGGCGAGAAGACCAACTACGCCGA
>JAADXW010000844.1:0-15025 GCA_023337975.1 Phytopythium ostracodes
AGAAGACGCGTGATAGCCTGCTTGTGAATGCGCGCTAGATCGTGGTTGGCGGGCGTCGTATGAGGCGGAAGCGCTTCCATGAACGACGCATGAGCGCCCACAAGCGGGTGGAGTGCGGCGGAGACCACCTGGAGCGGTCTAACAGCACGTCAGCGAGCCAACAGCGCGCAGAAAAACCATGGCAACGCGTCTGGGTGCTGCTCGACCAAGAAATGAGTGTTCCCGCGTCACTTGATTGACAAAAGAGCGTCAAGCGCCACTCAAACACACGAGAAAACAGGGTAGGAGAGAAAAGAGTGCGATGGAGCGCCACTCCAGTACATGAACGAACGAAAACAGCAACCAAAAAGAGCGCTTAGCGCCACTCGAGCAAGCCGGAAACTAGTAAGAACGAGTAGATTGCACAAAACGTCAGATCAAGCGCGCCGGGCAACAGTATCAACGGAAACGCTGCGCGCCTAGATCCAGCCGGAGTGGCAAAAGCACAACCCAGCGCGGCTTGGGACGGCTCCAACGACGACAACGACGCTGCCGGCGACGCCACCGGCGCCCATTGCTGGTTTGGAAGTTAGGCGGCGGCGTCGCGAGGACGTGTGGTGTCTGGGCGAAACGGACGAATGTTTGTGAGCGTGCTTTGACCGATTCAGATGCGGGATCGGACGCTGGCGTTGTGAATTGTGGTTGTTGGTGTGTTGTACGCTGCAGATATCGGGCGTCTCGAGCGGCTGAAGCGCGTTCCCATACAGCTCCGGCGCGCCCAGGGACGAGTAGAGCGAGAGAAACGAGAGGAGGAGCGAAAAAAGCATTACACGAGCAAAGATAAGAGCGTTCGACGCCATGTAAGATTCAGTTGCAGCGCGAGAGCATGCAAAGAGCGCTTTGAAACGCTACTCGAGACAAAGAAGGGCATTACGATGCCACTCGAGCACGTCAAAGTCGAGGTCAGCCAGGAAGCATACGTTTCAGTCTCGTAAAGGTGGAGAGGATTCCAGTCAACGGCGGCGCAGCTCCCGCGGGTGGGCGTGTCCAAGGGCTAGTGGTGGTAAGCTCTCGCTCGACATCTCGCTCAACAAGCATAGGATGCTGATCAGTTCGATGGTGTGTGCTGCCAAACGTGATATGCGGACGTTCCAGAGCGCCTCGAGGTCGTCGGACGGCCGCTCCCGTGAGAGAGCGCGTCCATGAGCGACTCGAGTGCGACGATCAGCAGCGTGAATGGAAGTCAAGAGGATTGGAAGGTACGATTTGCGTGATAGTATTCTTGCGTCGACTGTGTCGTAGCTGTGGATAGTGATGCTTGCGCAGATTCTAACTATCATTGTGGTGTTGGGTTGCGGGTATCGGGAGTCCGATACCCGCAATCCAGATGTCCCCTCCAGGACGTCAAGCATTACTTCAAAGCAAGCGAGACGAGCTGATATCCGAGAGTCTCATCACGTTCATTGGCAGCTCAAACTTGACAGTATCGTGTCACACCGAGCGGGCATAGTGCGTTCAAGCGCAACAGGAGCGACTCAAGAGGCTCGACTGACGCCAACAGCGTCTGCAGCGCTTTGTTTGTTTTTGGAGCGTGAGAGACGAGGTTAGAGATTGACGCTGTTGGATCTGTCGCGTCTGTCACAGGTGGCTGGCAGGTGGTGGCAGCGGCATGGCGGCGCTGAGAGTGCCGAGTGCGCAGAGCAAGCCGACCCGTTCCATAGCTCGTTGATGGTCGCTACGAGCACTACCGCCATTTGCGCGGACACCAGCGATGACAGACGCCAAGCACCGACGACCTCAAGCTGCTGCTCAGTTAGAGAGCAGTCGCAATCAAGAGCGTCCGCAGCAGCACCGCCATTAGCGCGGACTCCAGCGCCGACGACCGCAAGGACCGATGACCCCAAGCTGCTGCTGCTCACAGTTAGAGAGCATACAGACTCTAGCTACGACCATCGCAAGGCGCAGCCGACGTTGGTAGAGCGTTGTTCTAGCTTGCTGTGCGAGAGAGAGCGTAGGATAGGAGACCGACACTACGATTTCTGACTTTGTCGTGTATGTCACAGATGGCTGGCAGGTAGCGGCAGCGGCTTAGCGGCGTCCGAGAACGTGCTGAGCAAGTCAGCGCCACAGGCAAAATTAGCACCCAACGCCACTCGAGCACGATAGAAAACAGCATCAAGGCCAAGTCCAAATTCTCTGGGGCGCATGTTCCAGCGAGAACGCCGAATAAGCAAGCAAGCGAAATGTTCTTGAAGCGTGCCGCGCGACTCGTGCGACAGAGCTTCGCTCAGGCACTGGCAGACACACGTGGACAAGTCGCTTTGATTGGAGGGACAAACCCCCAACTACAAGCAGTGGCGGTGTTCACCCGGAACGACGATGGTGACCCAAAGAAAGATCATTAGTCGTCGCATGTGCGTCGGAGACTTCGTTCAACGTCTCCATTACTGGTCAGGATACCGGTAGTTGTACCGTGCCGGTTACTTAACCGGCTAGAACATCTAGCCGATACGATAGGGTTACATTGCGTAACCCGCTGCTCTCGCCATTAGTGTAACCCATGGCGACCGCCACACACGCCGATGGCGAGCGGCGGCGCGGGGTGGAGCTGCACTCGCACGACTTTGAGTGGGAGGAGCTGGCGCACGCGTGTCAGGCGGAGCAAGAAGAGGGCGACGGCGGCGGCTCTGATGGTGCGGGTGGCTCCGTGAGAGAGACGGAGGGGCTCGCGGACGAGGCCAAGAGCAAGTGGGACGCCTTTCACGCGCGCAACAAAGGTGTCCGTCCATTGCGTCGTCACTCCAATCCTGCTAATTGGACGGTCGCTCAAGAGTGATGGTCTACACCTTCAATTGCTGACAGCTCTGGCCTGACTGATGCGGTGCCTCTCGTCATACTGTACTGTACTGTAGGCAAGGTGTACAAGCCGCGCAACTACCTTGTCAAAGAGTTTCCGGAGCTCCTGACCATGGTAAGCGACTGCACATCAGCACAACCAATGGCGCACCTTACCTTCGCCGTGGCTCAACTTCAACCACTGCCATCGCATCGCAATCCTCAACAGGAGCAGGACGAGATTACGGTACTGGAGCTCGGGTGCGGCTACGGCAGCGCCATCTTCCCCATCCTGACCGACTGCCCCAAGGTGCGCGCGCACGTGTGCGACTTCAGCGCGCACGCGGTCGACATTCTGCAGCAGAACCCGCTGTTCGACGCGCGCCGCTGTCGCGCGTTCGTGTGCGACGTAGCGCACGAAGAGCTGCACGGCGTGGCGCCCGGGTCGGTCGACATCGCGCTCATGGTGTTCGCCATGTCGGCGCTGCCGCCCGCGGCGTTCCTGGACACGCTGCGCAAGGTGCGTGAGGCGCTGCGGCCCGGCGGACTGCTCTGCTTCCGCGACTACGGGCTGTACGACCTGGCGATGCGCCGCAACGCCAAGAAGCTCAGCAAGTCGCTCTTCTACCGCAGCGACGGCACGCTCGCGTACTTTTTCTCGCGCGAGGACATCGAGCGCGTGTTTGGGCAGCAGGCCGGCTTCAACGTGCTGGAGAACGAGTACGCCACGGTGCGCCTGACGAACCGCAAGAAGCGCGTCACCATGGACCGCGTGTGGCTCCATGCGAAGCTCCAGAAGCCACTTGAGTAGTCAGGGTACTGAGTTAACGAGGGACAAGTCGGATCGGGGTGACGACGACGACGTGGCGCCTGCCCTTTCATGTGCTCTAACACAGAAGCGTACTGTTCACCGCGAAAGTATTCGCTCGCGGCGAAATCTGTGACTGGGGAAGAAAGGCAGCGTGTCTTTGGGCTCACGGCCCAAGTGTCGCAAGCCCAACGAGCGGCGTTGAGATCAGCTTGACACGCAGGCTTTGGTGCTTGGTTTGCTCGAAAGAGAGGGGCAGGAACACGAGGGAATCAACTCTGATACTGTACGTTCGCCTCCCCAAGCGACACTGAACCTGTCGGTCGCATGCAGGACCGTTCAGTCCTTCGATTGTAGATGTTGGGTGGCGGCAGGAGCAATCAACCGTTCGGCCTCGGTCCGATCTGGTGTGAATTGCTCCTTCATGGACGTCATCTGCCGATCGCCCGCCACACTTTAGCCTGTCGCACAACGGGAAAGTGGTTTTCGCTGGGTAGGACCTCGTCCACTGTGAATTGACGTCGAGTACATACCGTACAGCAGCAGCGCGTGGCGAAAGTTCAGAAATGTCCGATTACTCTCAACGCCACCTGTGCGTCAGCAGCGAAAATGCAACCGGCGCTCTGGGTGGAGCTGCACAAAACATCCGCGCCGTCGCAACGGTGGTTAGTCAGCTCGTATAAACCATCGCGGGGCCTGCCTGTTGACCGTTGGCTCGCAACGTGCGGTCCGTAATAGCCCGCAGCTCCCACGCTTTCGCGGTCCCTTCGCAGCATCGCGCTGGATCATGCGCGAATCGATCACATCCCAAGCAGCGCGTGCGGCTCTTGTGACGGGGCGTGTCGTCCTCGCGAGCGTTTCTCTGCGTCCGCATGCGTGACGCAGCACGTCGGGTTCCTCTTGCCATTTTCTCGTGGTCAGCCCTCCACGTTGCGCAACACGGCTTGGTGAGCACTTGTGCAACTCACAGTACTTGTCTCTTCATTCTGATGGTACACCGCGCGTAAGAATTCTGTAAAAAGTTCAGTTGGACCAGGTTGAAGCTCGTAATTACGCTTCCGCACGCCACCCGTTAGGATCCTCCTCACGCCTCGGACGAACAAGACCGACGGGATGATCGGTTGCCCCGCCTTTCTCGGCCGTCATTCCTCGGATTCCGCCGCGCGCCGCAAGCCGATCGCTCGCTCTGCCTCTTCCGTGCGAACCTCTTGGCCGCACGAGTGCTAGATAAGTAGATACCGAAGAACCAAACATGTGGCGCCGCTCGCTGACGTCGTCGCTGCTGCGCGGCCGCAACGGGCTCGCTGCGCGCGCGACGTCGCCCGCCATCGGCCGTCGATGGATGTCGGCCGCGCTCACGCCCGAGGAGCAGGAGCAGCTGAACGAGCCGCGTGAGGCCATGGACTACGACGTGCTGCTGGTAGGTGGGCTCGCATTGTATAGTGGGAGGCAGAAGCGACTGTGTGCTGACGGACGGACGGACGGACGGATGATGGGTAATTCAGGTGGGCGCTGGACCGGCGAGTCTGGCGGCGGCGATCCGACTCAAGCAGCTCGCGGCTGACAAGGGCACGGACCTGTCGGTGTGCGTGGTGGAGAAGGGCGCCGAAGTGGGCTCGCACATCGTATCGGGCAACGTGTTCGAGCCGCGCGCGCTGGACGAGCTGCTGCCGAACTGGAAGGAGCTGGGCGCGCCGCTGGACACACCCGTGACGGAGGATGAGTTCCTCTTGCTGTCGGAGAAGAAGTCCCTGCAGCTGCCGCATGTGCTGCTGCCCCCTGAGCAGCACAACAACGGCAACTACATCATCAGTCTGAGCAAGTTTGTGCGCTGGCTCGGCGAGCAGGCCGAGGAGGCCGGCGTCGAGATCTACCCGGGCTTCTCGGCCTCGGAGGTGCTCTACCGCGAGGACGGCGCCGTTGCCGGTATTGCCACGCGCGACGTCGGCATTGGCAAGGACGGCAAGCCTAAGAGCACGTTTGCCCGCGGCATGGAGCTCCGTGCGCGTATGGTGCGTGCATCCTTCAGCTCATATCGGCCATGATGGTGTGAATCGCTGTTCTAACATTGTGATTTGCTTGCAATTGAACAGACGTTCTTTGGCGAGGGTTGCCGCGGCTCGTGTAGTGAGGAAGTGATGGAGAAGTTCAACCTGCGCGAGGGCAAGCAACCGCAGACATACGGTATTGGTATCAAGGAGGTGTGGCGCATTCCCAAGAGCCAGCACAAGCCTGGATACGTGCAGCACTCGCTCGGCTGGCCGCTGCAGACGAAGGCCTTCGAGAAGACTTTCGGCGGTTCGTTCATGTACCATATGGAGGACGACCTCGTGCAGCTTGGCATGGTCGTCGGCCTTGACTACGAGAACCCGTATATCAACCCGTATGAGGAGTTCCAGCGCTTCAAGACCCACCCAGAAATCCGCAAGTACCTTGAGGGCGGCGAGTGCGTCGCGTACGGCGCTCGTTGCCTGAACGAGGGTGGTTACCACGCGATCCCCAAGCTGTCGTTCCCCGGTGGCGCGCTCATCGGTTGCTCGGCCGGTTTCCTCAACGGCGTCAAGATCAAGGGTACGCACACGGCCATGAAGTCGGGCATGCTTGCGGCTGAGGCTGCGTATGACGCGCTGACCAGCGTTCCTGACGTTGAGCCGGTCGCTTCCAGCGGCGAAATCAACCCCGAGGAGCCCGCGAGCACGATCTCGAGCTACGATGACGCGGTGGAGAACTCGTGGATCGCCGAGGAGCTCAAGGCCGTGCGAAATGTCCACGCCGGCTTCCATTACGGCCTGCTGCCCGGCCTGCTGAACGCCGGCCTGACTGCGCACGTTCTTCGTGGCAAGGAGCCGTGGACGCTTGACAACAAGCTGACCGACTCGGCCAAGACCAAGCCGGCCTCGGAATTCTCGCCGATCGAGTACCCGAAGCCGGACGGCAAGCTGACGTTCGACCTACTGTCCAACCTGCAGCGTAGTGGCACGAACCACAACCACGACCAGCCTGCCCACCTGCGGATCAAGCCCGAGCTCGCGGATGTGCCGTCGAAGGAGTCGCTGCCCGTGTACGCTGGCCCGGAGCAGCGATTCTGCCCTGCGCGTGTGTATGAGTACACAGACGGTAGCAGCGACCCGAACGGCGTGCCGCAGCTCGTGATCAACGCGCAGAACTGCGTACACTGCAAGTGCTGCTCGATCAAGATGCCCAAGGAGTACATCAAGTGGACCGTTCCTGAGGGCGGCGGCGGCCCGGCCTAGTACGTTCACCTTCTGGTTGCGATGATTGGTGCGATCGAGTTTCTAACGCCTTGTTGTCATGTTTGAACCTACAGCGAGCTCATGTAAGTTGCCACCAAGGGGAGCACGACATCGTCGGATACGGCTATCAACACGAGAAGAATGCGACAGCGCGAAAGAAGAGAACCGTGCGCGCGAGCAGAGATCGAAATCTGTTCTCCTTCATCCCGTCGACCTGCTCGTGGACAAAACCCCGTCGAGCGATTTACTCAAGACAAGGAGAGAAGATGAGCGCGGAGGATGTAAGCGCGCTCTCCTCGCCCTTGCTGTCAAGTACTTGAAAGTATAAACTTATTTTTCCCCAACAGACCATCGAGATCAACCAGCCCGCACGGCATGACGCTGTGAGTTCCTCAAATGCGCTCCACGTCTGCTGCTCGTTGATCCCTCTTCTTCATGTCCATCACATGCTCGAGCTCTAATTTGCAAACTAACCCGCTCGTCAACGCAGGATCTTGGCGATCGCGGCCTTCTGTAGACTCGTCAGGTGCTTGGGGAAGACGATGTCGAACTTGATGCGGAGGTCTCCGCGGCCGCCGCCCTTGCCGCTCGGAACCGGCATGCCCTCGCGCGGCACGACCTTCTCCAAACCTGGGTGCACGACTTCGTTGCACGCGATTGCGAGCTCTCGCCCGTCCAGCGTCGGCACGTGCACGCAGCAGTCGCCCAGCGCCTCGGTCAGCGTCAGCCGCGCTGTAAAGACGAGCTGCGCGTCCTCACGCTCAAAGTGCGCGTGCTTGAGCTGCACAACAGTAAATACCACATCTCCCGCGTCGTGCGTGCGGTCCTCGTTGCCCTCGCGCTCGAAAGTGATCTTGGTGCCGTGCTTCCAGCCGGGCTGCACCTTGATGACGAACGTCTTGGCCTCGTGAACTAGCTCGTCGCGTTGCAGACGCGTGCGCTCGACGCTGACCGACTTGGTCGCGCCAAGGAACAGGTCCTCGAGCGAGCACTCAAGCGGATTCTCGATGTGCGGAGCTTTGGCTGCAGCTCCCGCGGGCTTGCGCATGGCACTCGCAAACGGCTGCGTGTCACCGAAGCCGAAGTCGAAGAAGGGGTTGTTGGTGCCGAAGAACTTGTGGAACACCTCCTCGGCCGCGCGCTCGTTGAAGGCGTAGCCGTCGGTCGTGCCGTCACCTTCGGGCATGCCACCGTTCTTGAGCGCGTCGTAGCCGTACTGGTCAAAGATGGCGCGCTTCTGCGGGTCGCTCAGCACGTCGTAGGCCTCTGAGATGGCCTGGAAGCGCGCCGCCGCCGCCGGGTCGGCCTTGTTCTTGTCCGGGTGCCACTTCATGGCCAGCTTGCGGTACGCGCGCTTGATCTCGGCCTCGCTCGCGCCGCGCGGCACCTCCAGCACCTCGTAGTAGTCCATCCTGCCTCGATCTCTTGATGCTCACTAACGTCTGTATCACTCCTTGTAGGGAGCCTCGCCAACCTTGTGAGAAGGCGACAAGCGACGCGACTCGACTGCTGGGGCAACGGCGCGACGTCTAAATGGATGCGACCGGTCCGACCCCAGCACGCGAGCGCTAAAATTGGACGTGCAACCGGTCAGTCGGTCGGTGAGTCCCAACGTCCTATATGTATATTGCTCGCTGTGCGTTATCCGCTCGCCTCGCTAGCATTCTAAAAGTCGCGCAGCAGCATGAGCATGCCGTCCAGGTGGATCGAGGCGCGGTCGAGGCGGTCAAGCGCGCGGCTGAGCCGGTCGAAGCGCTCGAGGTCGTGACGCTCCACGAGCTGGTCGGCGCGCGCGATTAGGTCCTTGTTGTCGTCGGCCTCGGCGCGCCGGCGACGGCGCAGCTTGCACAGCGCGGCTTCGGTGCGGGCAGCGATGCCCTTGAGCATCTCCTGCGCGTCCACCGACCAGCAGTAGAACGTAAAGGCTGGGTTGTGGTCCGCACGCTTGGGCACCTCCTGCACGCGCACGATGCGCTCGCGCAGCAGCTCGTACAGGCGACGGCGAGCATCGTTCGAGGGCAGCAGCGCCAGCTCGCCGATCGTCTTCTGCTCGAGCTGCCGCTTTTCGAGCAGCAACTTGACGATACGAGCGCTGGGCACGCCGTACTTGTCGCGAATGTACGCGTGCGCCGTCTCGAGCCGCAGGAACGACACAATCTTCTGCATGTGCACGACGTACTGGCCGCCGTCGCCAGCGCGGCTCGCGGACGCGTCGAACGTCTCGGCCGCCACCTTGAGCACCATGCCCGACTTGTCGCGGCACATGACGGCCAGGTAGTTGAGCAGCAGGCGCCACGAATCCTTCGAGTCCTTCGGGAGCGCGTTCTGCACGGCGCTCATGGCGAACAGGTCGCGCGCCGACACGGGGAAGGACGTGGGCTCGTCGCGTTCGCGCTCATGCGGCGCCGAGTGCGCCAACATAGCCGTCACGATCGCACCCGCCACCGCGTTCACGTTCTCGGTCGCGAAGCGGATGCACGCGCGATGCCGCAGCGCACGCAGCAGCTGGTCCACGCCGACACGCCAGACCAACGTCTGCTCGGCCATGCTCGTCGCGTTGCCCTTGTCGCCCTCGTTCTCTATCTCCGTGGATGTGCCGCGCGTGGAGGGCAGCTTGGCGCGCTTGGACGCGAGCTTGCGCTTCTTGGTCGCGCGACCCGACGACGCGCTGCCTCCAGAACCGCTCGCGTCCGGGTCCGTCGGGTCGTACTCAGCCTCCGAGTCGCTGTTCGCCTGGCGCCGGCGCCGCTGCGCATCGTCCGCCTCGAGCATGAGCTGCAGCTCGATAGGGATGGCGTTGCTCGCCGCGGCCGGCGTTGTGCTCGCCCGCTTCTTCTCGCGCACCGTGATGCCATCCTTGTCCGCCGCCTTGTCGCCGCTAGCGGCAGCACCGGACGCACTCGGTTGTCCGCGCTTCTTGCCGGTCGCGTTCGTGCCGGTCGACGAAGAGTCCTGGCCGCGCGTGATGCTCAGCGGGAAGTCGGGCTGCTGCTCTGGTTCAGGCATCGCCAGGTCCAGCGGGTGCACGCGCGAGATGAAGCGCTTCTTGGCCATCTCGACGAACGTCGCGCGGATGCGCTCGCGGCTCGCGGCCAGCTCGTCCTCCGAGACGGCGTTCTGCTCGTCGTCCGTCTCGTCCTCTTGCTCCTGTTGCGTTTGCTGACGCGTCTGCTCCGCTAGCGCGTACGCCATCGCGTCCAGGCTCTGGTCCATGCGCACACGTCCGTGCACCAGCACCTCCTCCATCACCACCTCGCCCTGCTCATCAGTTGGTTTGTTAGCCACTTGAGTGGATGGAGACTGAGCGTTATGCTGGGGACTTGCCTCGACGCCGAAGGTCTCCTTGGCCAGCTCGATGAACTTGGGGAAGCGCAGGCGGTACAGCACCTCGCGCACATTGACCTATGACACGTAGTCCATCAGTTTCCCGTCCATTACTCGCCACAAACACCCCCGCGGCAATGCGAGCAACGCACCTTGTACGCGACGACGGGCTGGGCGTTCGCGCCGGGTCTGCCGCCCGCCGCGAGCGGCACGACGTCCAGCACGTTGTGCTGAAGCAGCTTGAGCAGCACGCACTTGATCTGCCCATATAGGACGCATCAGTCATCTTCCAATGGGTTAAACATTCGATAGAAGGGCGACAAACCTCGTGGAGCGAGGGCAGCGGCGTGGCAGCGACACTCTGGTCCGCGCGCAGGCGCTGCGCGATCTCGGCGAGCCGCAGGCCCTCGGAGCGCAGCAGCAGGTCCACCACCTTCTCGGCCGTGTCACCGAAGTCGTCGCGCAGGATGCTGGTGGCCAGCGCGCGCTCCGAGCGCGACGCGAACGTCGTGGGCGCCACCATGTCGGTCGGTCCCGCAAGTATCTTGCTCTGACTATTAGAGGGCGACGCAAAACCACCAACCAACCCACGAGAGCACCACCAAAGGCGGCTCGACGGGTTACGCTCCTACCGCTTCTGTTTTTTTAAGTCCGAGTTGGAAGCGTAACCCCTTACAACGCTAAGTTCGCACATGTACTTATCGCAGCGGGCGTATAGTTATCACGGGAACGGTATTCGCCAATTTCGATATTTTTTGGTGTCCACTATTTGAAATCCACCAAAGGAGATGGTGCCGCATCCGGACGGCTGGGCGCGCGATGGCGACGTCGGCGGCAGCGGCGGCAGGAGCAAGAAGCGCATAAGCAGCGGCGTGACGTCTCCCTCTTCGTCTTCTCCGTCGGTGGCTGCGGACCGCGCGCCGCCGTCCGACTCGGAGATGGAGGAGCAGCTCGTGGCACACGCGACCGTCGCGTACAACGAGTTTGTCGGCTTTTACAACCGCCGCGCTAGCGTAAGCAACCGCTGTTATAGACTCGCGTCGACGCTCGCTGATGACTATGAGTGAGGGCACTCTAGTGCGTCCCTGTGGCAGGGTCTGACGCGGTGTATGCCTCGTGGTACAACCGACAAACAGGAGGAGATTGCACGCAACCGGGCGCTCAACATGCGGTACCTGGCGGCCCAGCGCCGCGTGCGCCGCCGCTACCCGAGCGCTGCGTCGCCCGCGTTCCACGACGCCATACAGAACCTCTCGATCGCCCAGAGTGCGTCCATTCTCGCTGCATCTCCACCGAAAACGAGCGAATGCGGTCGACTAACTGGTCATTCTCCTCTTGACCATGTCGGAATGGCCGACAATGTAGCGTCCGAGTGGCCGGAGGAGCCGGAGCTGATGGTCAGGACGGCGACCAAGACGACGGTGCACCACGCGTCGGGCAGCGCGGCGCGCACGCTCGTGAAGCGGGCCGTGGTGCTCCCATATCCCAAGCCGATGCCGCACCTGACCATGTGGACGGCACTCGCCAAGAACTACGCAGTCGACGATGAGCCGCAGCTCAAGTTCCTGCCCTACTTTGGCGACGACGATGACGACGACGTCGTGTCCGAGTTCTACCAGATCAAGTAAGTGCTTGGTCCTTCTCACCTGTCATCTCTTCTAACCGTTCATGTGACAGACTGCAGGGTACGAGCGCGTGCGAAGTGGACTTCACCAAGGAAATGTGCGAGAGTGTGCTCGAGACGCTGCAGACGACGTGGGACCTCAAGGCGCCCGATCTGAAGCGCGTCGCGCAGGCCATCGAGGTCGAGGAGGAGGTGGTGATGGAGGTGTACAAGCAGCTGCGCCAAGCGCAGCGCGCGGCCAAGAAGAAGCGACGCATGGAGGCCGCGACCGCTGCAGTTGAGGCCCAAGATGCAAACAAGCAAGAGGAGAGCGAGCAGACCCTGTCGCTGGAGAACCACTTCGAGCAGTATAAAAAGGCAGCCGACTCGTTCCGCAGCCTCTTTTGTCGGCGCTGCTACGTCTACGACTGCGACTACCACGGCTGCACCGAAGTCCCCAAGCTGGAGATCGCCGAGCAGAACGCCGTGACGCTGCAGTCGCAGGAGCGCGACCAAATGGTCAGCACGGGGCGAAACTGTGGCAACCAGTGCTTCCTGGGACAAATGGGCAGCACCAACAGCGCGCGCTTCTCCAAGGCCAGTGCGATCTCGTCGGCGTTTGGATGGGACAAGCCCACGCGCATCGCCTGCGCTCGGGCGTACTTTATCTGCTCGGGTAACTACTGCGAGGTCGCCAAGCTGCTTGGCAACAAGACGTGCCTCGAGGTCGCCGAGTTCTGCGCGCAAAACGACATCAACCACAGGAATCTCATGCGAGGGGTGAGTTTCAGCGTCCATCTTGAGTTATTGCGGTCGCTGACGCTGACAGTGTTGGGTTGGATTGGCTGTGATGTGGATGCAGCGCCACGTTCGGCGACCTCCACGCAAGAAGAAGTTGTCGCTTCGCGTGTCGACCTCTCACCTCCAAAGTACGTTCTTCATATCTATCTGCATGCCTCTGTATATTTGCACGTCCCTGTCACTGTTCAGATACGCTGGCCGCCATAGAGTTCCCTCGGCGAACAATCAGCCACACAAGT
This sequence comes from Phytopythium ostracodes, assembly GCA_023337975.1. Lineage (NCBI taxonomy): Eukaryota > Oomycota > Peronosporomycetes > Pythiales > Pythiaceae > Phytopythium > Phytopythium ostracodes. The sequence goes on from JAADXW010000844.1 coordinate 12,844, forward strand.
GACATATAGCGAATCGAACAGGACCAATGGGGTAGTTAGTCTCCGGCGGTTCTGCGGTCTGGCGTGTTTCCTCCCGCGCTTGCACGAGCATCCACGGCGCGCGGGCTTTTTAGCCGGATCACAATTCATAGATCTATGCCAGATCAGCGTCGTGTCGGTTTGGAATGGCTGCTAACCAACGGAGTTCACTTTGGTGCTGTCGTGTGATGAGTAGTTCCGCAGAACGGCAGCGTCGATGCCATCCAGACCAAGTATGCCTATCTCTTTTGCTATGAAAGATGTAGATCAGTGTACTGACATCGTCCTTGTTATGTAGGATCGAGCAGTGCGCGCATGCGGGTCCGTGCTCGGATAACAACTGCTCGTGCATTGAGGACGGCGTCTTCTGCTCCAAGCACTGCAGCTGCGTGCACGAAGAGTGCAAGATCTTCTTCCGCGGCTGCCGCTGCATGCGCGGCCGGTGCCGCACAAAGGCTTGCCCGTGCTATGCGGCTGGACGCGAATGCGACTTGGATCTGTGCACTGTTTGCTGCGCGGAAGAGATCGCTGCCCTCAAGACCAACGGCATCAATGGTTCTACGGCTGTTGCGAGTGGCGTCGGTGCCGGCGTTCGTGTCCGGTCTAGAGGAGTCCAAGCAACGCCGGACGCGGAGGCAAAAGAAGAGGACGACGACGACTGGAATGGAAGCGGAAGCGGAAGCGTGTGTAGCGGAGACAGCAGCCATCGCAAGCGTAAGAGCGACGATAAACTGACAACCTGCCAGAACCGGAGTCTATCTCTGGGCTCGCAGAAGCGACTCCACCTGGCTCGTTCCACCATGAAGGACGCCGGATGGGGTCTGTTTGCGGGCGAGCATATCGCCAAGGACGAGTTCATCATCGAGTACATTGGCGAGATGGTGACCCAAGAGGAGGCCGAGCGCAGAGGTGCCATCTACGACAAGGTCAACCGGAGGTGAGCTCAACCGTCGGGCTTTATCGAGCGATGGAGGTCGGCCAATGCGCTAATATTGGGGGATGTGGTGTTCGTGCAGCTATTTGTTCAATCTGGACACCAAGACCGTGATCGACTCGACGCGCAAGGGCAACAAGACGCGGGTAAACGCGCTCACTGTTGAGGAAGTTGCAGGGGCTGCCATCGTTTACATTGACGGATTGTGCTGTGCATCCATCGGTCCCAGTTCATCAACCACTCGAAGCGACCCAACTGCTACTGCAAGATCATCAACGTGAACAGCGACTACCGTATCGGCCTTTTCGCTCTGCGCGACATTGACATCCACACTGAGGTGCGACTCGGCCGTTCTGTCCATGAATTATATGATGCCGTGATGGAATTTCTGACATTGACCGCGCGTCTGCGTAACCGCTAGCTCTTCTTCGACTATCGTTACGACAAGGAGATGCACCACGCCGAGTTGCTCAAGACGTCGACGGTGACCGAGTGGATGAAGTCGCGCCTCAAGTCGTCCGGCTCACACCGATGCGGCAAGTGACGTGGCAGCGCCTGCAAGAGAGAGCTGCCCTCGGTGGTGCAGTGTGGTGGTCGCAGACATCTGGCTGACGTGTGAGCTAGATCGCATAAAGTGGCGTGGCATGTTTTCTGACTGTTGTGTGTGTGTGAGCTTGATCGAGCAAGGGTCTAGTCTCGATAGTGCGATTAGTACGATCTACATGTAACTGACCAGCTACCCTTCGGTGCCTAATACGGCAGTGTGGATCGATGAGCGCGCAGAGGAGACGTGCGAGGCCTCTTACACTTGTTGCTGTATGCTTATTTAAGGCAAAAGGTGACGCGTGTATCAAAGAAACTAATAGTTGCAGCTTACCCGTCGTGCAGTCTTCGATGGTACGCTTCCGTGTTGGAAGAAAAGGAAGAAGCGATTGATGTCGACGGCAACGGACGTCTCGAGCCACAGCTTTCGTTCAGCCGCAAGTCCCATCATTCTATGCTGAGCCGTAAGTAGCACTGATAACTTGGAGGGCTAGCTCTCTAACCGTTTCTCATTGGAAGCAGTCTCTGTCCTCGCGCGTCCGTTGTCTCTCAGCAAAGCACAGACGCATGAGCCGCGCGAATCGCTTCAACAACGCCTCGCTTACTTGCTTGGCCGGCGCTCCCGCTAGCAGATAAGTTTTCGGTGGCTCGCCCCAGGTACTGCTGGCAGCAGCAGCTGCACTCGTC
>JAADXW010000845.1:0-15016 GCA_023337975.1 Phytopythium ostracodes
CGAACGCGGCTGTCGACGAAATCGTCTTCTAAACAGGTACTTTGCTCTACAACGAAGCAGCACGGTTGTGGAGCATCTATTTCCGCAAAAAAAATACTAGTTGGCGAAAATCGTATGCATACCGTGCCGGTACATACTACTACCGTGGAGACGTGACAGAGCTGATCTGGTCGTGAACTGCTTGCATTTACATGATGGTATTATACGCCCAAGATGGAGGAACGTAGTTGGATTTCATAACTGCGCGTGCCATTGGCTTCATATTCAAACAAAACAGCCTACGCAGTCTATTATCGGTGTTGGAGGCGTTTTCGAGGTTGGCTATTCATAGTATAAGGCATGGTAAGACGCGGCGAGGAGCTTTAATAGCTCTCCTCCCAGGCTGCTCGCCCTAGAGCGAGGTTCATTATCGAGTCAGCCAAGCGACCGAACCAACCGACAGCGCAGCCACAATGAACGAAGGCTTCGGGATCTGCGGGCACAAGAACTCGTACTCGACGGGTGTCAAGGTTGGCAACTACGTCGAGGATCGCATCGGCGGCGAGCTGGCCCGTGCCAGCGCGTCCAAGCCGCTCGCTCGAGTCACCGAATGCCGCGCCAACTTCGTCGACCCCGCGCTCATGCCGGACAAGTGCGCCAACGCGCCCAAGGAGAACCTGGAAGAGCGATTCATGCTGCGCCAGGGACTGCCCTACAGCATCCTGTTTGAGCACGGCAAGGAGCACATCTTGACGCCCGCAGAGCTGCAGGCCAAGTACACGCCGACGTCGCACGACATCGGGTCGGGGCTGCTGTCTGTTGCTGTCAAGGGCAAAGGCGGGCTGCTCACGGGCACCGACCCGGCGCTGTCCTCGTCGACCAACTCGCGGCTGCGCGAGCTCGAGATGAAGCGCGGGAAGGAGGCGAGGGAGCTGCGCCATGCGTACGTGTCGACGTCACAGAGCGTCGTACCAGCAATCACGCGCAGTTGCATCTCGTGAACCATTTGCAGGTCGGTAGGGTGCCTTCATCTCGCTTCTCCAACCTCTCTCACGGCATGGTACGGTCAGTATCACAATTCTAAATGCAATCACTGCCATTATAATCTCTGAATACACACTTCAGCCTCCAGACGTTCATCATTGTCAACTGCGTCGCCGACATGACGGTGTCTAGTGCTCCAGTTCTTGCTGAATGAGGCCCATCAGCTCTCTTGGCATCTCAGAGTCAACCAGAAGCTGCCCAAACCTGCTCACCATGGCAACAGCACAGTTCCATGTCATCCCAAGGGTCAGCTACCCAATCGGCGGATATCGACACCTCTGCTGGTAAAATGCAGCTTACCGTCGGTCTTCCTCCCTTCTTCGTCCTCGCGGACTCGAGACATGGCCAGCATTATTGTGTGAGATCGGCAACATCACCCCCTCTAGTGCGTCCACTTGGCTTGTCAGCTCCCGCCACTGCGAGGAAAAGCAAACGAACGCCCCTTGCTCGATGAGATGCGAGCAAATTGACACCGCCAGCGCCAGTCCTTCACCTGCGGTGGCAAAATAGTGAATTATCGTTAGGGTGAATCAATTTCGAGAGCATGAGTGAAGATCGCACTTACTGCTGGCGGTGCCACGGCACAGGTCGTCGATCAAGATGAGGGACCTTGGCGTCATGTTCTCGAGGATGAGCGTCACCTCCTTCATCTCCGTCATGAACGTGGAGAAGCCGTACAGCTGCTGATCATACGCGCCACTGCGAAGCAGCACTGAGTCAAACAGCGGCAGTGTGGCACTCGCGCACGGGACGAAGCAACCGATCTGGTTGAGAACCGCAATCGTACCCATGAGATGCAGCAACGGCACGTCGTCCGCCACTTCCTCACTCTCGAAAAGCAGGAAGCGGTGCGACCTGTCGATGCGTATGCTCCACTCTTGGGTGTGACGCTTGTCTGAGACGAATGGGCTGAACGGTGCAATGATTTCCATTGTAGCTTGACTGTCAGCTGTACTCGCATCCACGATAGCAGCTCGTGCGAACCCATGCTGGTTTGATACGAGAGCAAACGCCATCAGCGTGTCCAGCTCGCCGGCATCCCGCATGACACTGCACAGAAGATCCCGATACTGCTGGTCGAAAGCCGACACGATGAGGCGTACGAGCTCTGATTCGGCCGTGTCGTAGTTTTCCTGCAGCACTTTCCAGCGAGCGCCAAGGCGATCGATGGATGGCACGGTGAACCAGACACCTGTCGCTTTGGAGGCCTTGAAAATCGTCACAAGCTTGCCACTGTGGCGATGCACTCGGTGTCCGTCTTGCCTCGAGATTCGCAACACAACTCCCGTGGTCGGGAACCCCGGCTGGCCACATTCGTCGTACAGTACTCGTATCCGCGATTTCTGAAGGTGCAACGCCTCCGCAGTCTAAAGGCAAACAGCAAGTGTAAGTAATCCAACTTATAGTGATTCAAACCGGCAAACCTTCACGCACCTGACTTACTGCCGCCGATATCTCGTTCTTGCACTGCTCCATCTCGGAGCGCAACTGTCGAAGCGTGGCGGCACTGGCTGAAACATCCTCGGTTGTTTGACATCCTTCGCTACCAGGAGAGACGTCGCTGGGACTCGGCAAGTCGACGAAGTGCTGAACCAAGACGCAAAGCGGAAGCAACCCGGCCACATGGCGGCGCAGCGACGCAAAGTAGTATGCTCCCCGTCCCGGAGCAGCATAACTCTCTTCCATTGACGTTCGAACTTCCATAAGGTTCTCGGCAGTGTGAATCCATCGCGCTAACTCCACAAAGCTCTGTTTTGCAGTCAAGGCCAAACGACTGCTAGTCAGGTCAAGTGCGGTCCGATGAAAAGACATGCACAGGGTTTCCATAGCAGTCAGCTTTGGCTCCTTACCGATAGAGATGGTCTTGTCGAGAACTCAGAGGCGGCCGAGTCTTCGTTTATCCGTGCGAAAGCCTCCAGTTTGCTCTCAAATGCCTGGAAGTGGCGAAAGAAGCGCGCGAGCTGTCCGAGTGGTGTCGGCTCTTGTGCAAACGCTTGGCGCGTGCGTCTTAAAAACTGAACGAACGTATCAACAGTGTCGTGACGCGCTCGGAGCACCTCAGCGTCTGCACATGGACGGTCAATCCACTGAGTCGTAATCAAGGAAGGAAAACGGTAGGAATGAAATGAGCTGGCTCAGTGCGGTCAGCTTGCAGCAGCAGCACCAACGTGATACCTTCTTAAGGCGCGTCCTGCCACGTTTGATACTGCAGGCGCGCGAGATCAGTCCACATATTGACTGGTGCTGGGTGGAGGAAGCCGGCGCAGCAAAGACACTCGCAGCCGACGGGTTGAATCTGCATCGCGTGGCGCCGGCGATGCTCCAGCAAGCGTTAAACAGCAGGAGATGAAAGCATGACGACGAAAGAACTACCACGCGCATATGGCGCACTTACCTCATGTAATGTACTGTCGCTGGACTGTGAGTAGAGAGCTGGAAGGAGCCGTCGAATCGCTCGACTTGCTCCAGCACCAACGTGCACCGCGCCAGCACACCCTGGATCGTCACAGTGCCCAGCTTGTACAGGGAATCGGTCGTTCGTCGCTGGAGCAATCGCAGTGCGCGTGGTCGTGCTAGTAAACGAGCTATCGTGGCTTCTGCAGCGTCCGAGTGCGGCGACTGTGACAGAAGAGCGGCAGCGTCGAGAACAACGAGGCCTCGCAGCGCTGGCAAAGCGTTCAGCTGCGCGTTCAAGTCGATCACATCCGAGAAGTTGGCGAGGAACGCGCGACTTCCAGGTGTCGAGGACCCGCAGCGTCTCTCTGAAGCGGCGGTGGCCGCGTCTCTCCACCAGTTCGTCTCCTTGACCGCCGCGGCGACTAACTGCTCGATAGTTCGAGTCACTGGCGTGTCATCGTCCATATCCGTAGGTAAAGCCGCTCCCACGGGGTTAGCGAACCAGTCGAAGCGCCGGTGAGCGCAGTCGATAACACACACGGCGGCGTCAACGTCATGTGGGCGCTCGCGCTCGCCCGGCGCCGTCCGCGTCCATGGAGCGATGACCACGACGACGATCATGACAACGTCGGAGCATCTTGGATGCATGTTAGGCTACTGCCGCTGATAGTGGCGGTCACTAAACCTTCGTTTCTATAAAGCGACGGGTCATTCTTACGGGATCCCCTCGTTTTACTGACTGGCAACTGAGTCAATCCCAGTCATGCGCGTTCACATCGGAATTTGAACGGGAAGATGCGGGATGCAACGCGACGAGGCCGAGAAAGAACTCGTGCGTTGAAGGCTCCGTCCCCGCATCCGCATCCGCATCCGCATCCGGTCCGACAGTTTGCAACCAGCCAACAAGGTGCCAGCACCACCAGCGAGAGCGCCACCTTCCTGTCCATCTGAGCACCGAGAACGTCTTCCCGTTGACGAGCGATGGCGACAGCGAGGCGTCCGTGCCGCCACTTCTCGAACCCTGGAGGCTGTCGATTTGGCGCCAACTGCCGCTTCGCGCACGGAGACGCACAGACTGGCTCTCAAGGCCGCTCGAATGCGGTCGTCAGTCCCCCGAGAACCAGTCCCGGTGTCCCGTTCTCGGTCCGAGCCATGCGCGACAAGTTGATGCAGCAGCTGACCTCGGACCTCGTGCGCGAACGCGGCTACTCCGACCCGTTGACGGCGCTGTGGGACCCTGCCACGAACAAACAAGACACGCGCTGGAAGCGCTTCTTGCTGCCGGAAACCAGCGCCAACCCCAGGGAGCTTGCGACGCAGATGGACGTCCTCATCTTTGTCAACTCGGCGCTGCACGCGCTGATCAAGAGCCCAGTGATCGCTCCACAGTTTATTCGCGCGATGGGCCAGAAGGACGGCATGGGCGCTGAGATCATCCGCCGGTTTGCTGAGAGGCTGGAGTTCTCCGAGTCGGCGGGCCGCCAGCGTGAGCTCGTGTCGTTCCAGCGTGGACTTGTACCGTTCTTCATGATGCTGACGACGCAGTTCATGGTGACATCAGCGCAACTAAACGTCGGAGGCGCCAATTATATCTACAGCTGCGTCTTCGACCACCGCGGTGCCCTCATCAACAAGTACCTAGAGAAGCTGGCGCAAGTGGTGGACAGCGGCAGCTTTGAAGACCCGTTGCTAAAGCACGAGCGGTTCCTGGACGAGCAGGAGGGCACGTGGTTCGCACCGCTATGCGTCTCGCAGTTGGTGTTCCCGTTCCTGACGGTTCTGGATGCGCTGGCGACCAAGTTTCCCGAGGTTGCGTTCGAGCCGCTGTTCCAGCGCACAGTCCATAAAGTGAGGGAGCTCGTCGATAAATGGCGCGGTGAGCACGACGAGGCTGAGTTGGACTCTGCGCTGTGCTACGAGCTGATGGACGATCTGTTCAAGCGTCTGGATATGATCGTCAACCTTTCGTTGCGGTCCAACCGCTTTGGAGACGCACTGAAGGCTTCGCAGGCTCGCGCTCGACAGACAACCGACACTGTTGACCCCGTGGAGCAGCAGTGGAACCTGGTGCCAGTCGTGCCTCCAGGTCAGCACCTGTTGCATGACGGAGCGCTTGGACCTCGTCATGACAACGACTTCGTGGACATCAGTCAGATTCGCATTCTGCCGACGTCGGAGGAGATCTTTTCGCCATACGAGCCAGCCCTTCCCGGCAACTTCACGTTCCTCGAGGGCGCGCATTGGCTCCCACCGGGACCAGATCGCTGGATCGACACGCACTTCCGACTCTTCCGCGAAGATATGTGTCGTATTCTGCGCGAGAGCTTGCAAGACTTGCTGGCGCTGTTCCGTGATCCAGGCAATACTCTTCGCGCTGGTCGAATGAAGGGCGAGAAGGTTGACTTCACCCTGTACACGATCCAGAGCTTGGTTCTCCGAATGTACCACACAAGCAGCAAGGAACGTGAAGGTGGGGGGCGTCGGATCCGCCGCGGGATGTGTGTCGACTTGCTGTTTCCCCATTCGACACTTGGGGTAAATGTCGAGAAGGCCGATCTCACTCGCTTTTGGGGACACACGGGGCGTCTGCGGCTATTCAGCATGGTGTGCTTGGCCTCGTTCGACGGCCTCAAGATGGCCGTGGTGTTTTGCCAAGTGGTAATTCGCGACATGGACCAGTTGCTGAACGATCCGGCGCGTATCTCGGTGCAGCCGTACGACAGCAAGGATTTTAAGCAGCTTATTCGATGGCAGCAGTCGCGCGCGCAAGTGTCTCTTCTGGAGGTGAACAAGCTCTTCTTCGACTCATACGAGCCTGTGCTGAAGGCGCTGCAAAACGTTACCACCGCTGAGATGCCGTTTGTCGAGTACCTCGCACCAGCAGCGCGGCTCACTGAGCACGACGACGGCGGCATTGGTCGAGGAGAAGCCGCGCGGGAAATGGAAGCTCCACTCTACTGTGTGCAACGAAACCTTGACTTGTCTCCGTGCTTTACCAACGGTCGAAGCGGGTGGAATGTCGAACTCAATCCGCGGGACCCGAATTCGCGTCGCCGCTGTGTCGAGAGCCTGGTCGAGTTTTCAACTTTGGAACGTGACCAGGCCGAAGCCGTCGTCGGTGCCCTATCCAGTCGCGTCGCGTGCATTCAAGGCCTGCCTGGGAGTGGCAAGTCGTTCATTGGCAACCTTATCACGCAAGTGATTCTGAAGGCGAACGTGTACCCAATCCTGGTCGTGTGCTACACGAACCACGCGCTGGACCAGTTCCTGTGCCACTTGTTGGACTCGGACATCACCAAGATCGTGCGGATTGGCGGCCAAAGCAAAGAAGCGAGGCTCGAGCCGTACAATCTATCGAAGCTGGACAAACCGTACCACGCGCGTGAGGTTGCGATCCTGTACCAAAAGCTGAACGCCGTTGCGGTCGAACTGGAAGATGCAGCCGCTGCGATGGCATCGGGTGCTGTTTCGTGGCGACGGCTGCGTCGGTTCCTACAGGACAATTACGACAAGTGCTACGAGGCGTTTGCGCGAATGAGCGATTCTCTCTTTGATGGAGACTGGCAAGTGGCTGGATACGAAGATGTGTTCGAGTACTGGATGGGAGGAGCAGATGGCGCGTCGACCAATAAGACAAGCAAGACGAACCTCACGAGCGCTGGCTGGCAGTGCAAACTGCTAGAGGGCAGCGTCTGGGCGTGGACGATGCACGAACGAAAGCGGGCGTATGACATCTGGCGTGATGAAATCGCGGAGGGTCTGATGGATGAGTTCATCGACGCACAGACCCGGTACATGGAGTCACTAGCCGAGATGAGCGGCGTTCGCGATCGCGCCGAAATCGGCATCTTGCAGCGAGCCCAAGTCATTGGCATGACGACGACCGGCGTGGCAAAACACCGCCACAAGATTGCGGCAGTGAGCCCAAAGGCACTCATCTGTGAGGAAGCGGGTGAAGTACTCGAAGCACAGCTGATGGCGTGCCTAACCCAGTCGTGCCAGCAACTGATCTTGATCGGCGACCACCAGCAGCTGCGCCCGCACATTGCAGTGTACGACCTGAGCGTCGAGAGCAAGCGCGGCCAGCAGTATCGTCTGGACGTGTCGATGTTCGAGCGTCTGGTGTCAACAACGAATGGAAGAAGGGACGCACCTTTGTGGGCGCTGACGCAGCAGCACCGCATGCGGCCGGAGATCTCGCAGTTTGTTCGGACGCTGTTCTATCCGGGACTACGAAATGCAGAGGAGACCGAGACATACCCGAGTGTCAAAGGCGTGGACAAGAACGTCTTCTTCGTGAGCCACATATATCCTGAAGATGGCGCCGCGGCGCGTGAGAAGCAGCAACAGCTCGCGACATCGGTTCGTTCGCACTCGAACGCGTTCGAAGTCAACTACATCATCGGGTTGCTGCGCTACCTGATGCGTCAGGGGTACCAGTCATCGGACATCGCCATCATCACGCCGTACGTCAGCCAACTGCTCGCGATTCGTGAGGTGCTGCGTCGTGAGTTCATCATTCAGCTCGGTGAGCTTGACCAGGCGGAAATGGAGCAGGAGCTCGCGGATGAAGAGCTGATCCAGCAGCTGGGGGCTCAGCGCTCGGCCTCGCTGGGTGTTGCGACGCAGACACAGCTCTCAGATGTGATCCGACTGGCGACGGTCGACAACTTCCAAGGAGAAGAAGCGAACATCATCCTTGTGAGCCTAGTTCGCAGCTCCGTCAGCAAAGGAGAGGATGTGCGCGGCACGATCGGGTTTCTTAAGACGCCGAACCGCATCAATGTGCTCATGTCGCGCGCGAAGCACGGTCTGTACCTGGTTGGTCACGGCGCGTTGCTCCGTCACAAGTCGTCGTTGTGGGCGACGATTCTCGAGAAAATGGTTGAGGACGGTTGCTACGGCGATGGTCTGCCGATTCACTGTCAAAAGCACCCGGACGACCATCGTGTGATCAAAGAGGTGCGTGATTTCCAGACGCTCGCGCCGAACGGTGGGTGTCTGCGGCCGTGTGGGCTGCGCCTGCCCAAGTGCGGCCACGTGTGCCGCATGCTTTGCCACACTGATCGTGCGTCGCACGCCACGATTTACTGTCTGCAGCCGTGTTTGCGCCTTCACGACAGGTGTGGCCACGCGTGTTCGAAGCCGTGCGGTAACGACTGCGGCAAGTGTGAGGTCGTTGTTGGGACGATCACCTTGCCGTGTGGTCACAAGTATGAGAACGCCAAGTGCTGGGAGGCGAAGAAGCCGCAGAAGGTGGTATGCAAGGCGCAGGTGGATCGCCTAATCGATGCGTGTGGCCACGTTGTCAAGGCTCCGTGTGAAGCGTCGAGCGTCACGTGTAGTCGTGTGTGCGGTGCAACGCTCTCGTGTGGTCACATGTGTCGTCGCAAGTGCTCAATTTGCATTGGCGAGACACTCAAAGGCATGGTGGAAGACATCAACTCCGACGTCCGAGCTGGTGTCGAGTTCCCGATCAAGGCAACGAAGCACGGAGCCTGCCAGAAGAAGTGCGATCGGCTGCTGTCGTGCCAGCATCGGTGCCAATCCGTGTGCCATATCGGGTCAGCGACTGACTCGGTTGGTGCATCTCCCTGCCCGCCATGCACCCACAAGTGCGAGATCTTTCAGTGCGTGCACGGAAAGTGCGAGCACCCGTGTCACAGCGTGTGCTCGGCCTGCTGCGAAGACTGTTCGTGGAGCTGCGAGCATACTGGTGCTTGTGCTCTTCCCTGCGGCGCTCCGTGTCTGCGTCAGCTGTGCGACAAGCGCTGCTCGAAGTTTCTCTTGTGTGGTCACCAGTGTCCGTCGATCTGCGGCGAAGTGTGTCCGTCGTCTGTGTTTTGCCATATCTGTGCGAGCCCAGCGACTCGCGAGAAGCAGGTGGACTTGATCTGCTTCCAGTCGTATGGTGAGGTGGATCCGAGCGAGGACCCGATCGTTGTGCTGCCGTGTTGTCGCGCCATGTACACGATGAGCAGTCTGGACGGCGTCGTGGCGCTGTCGACGGTTTATGACGCCGAAGGATTCCCTCGCGAGTTGCCGAGCGGGTATATGGAGACGATTCCGCAGTGCCCGAACTGCAAGAAGCCGATCCGTGGTGTGAACCGGTACGGACGTGTGACGAAGCGAGCGGCAATCGACGCGTCCGAGCGGAAGTTCATCGAGACGTCGCAGCGCACGTTTGTTGGTCTTCAGCGACGATTTACAGCGCTCGCAGACATGAAGGCGTCGGCCGGCGATGGTACTGATGCTGGCGATGTCAACAACGATGCTGTGCATGCACTGAGCAAGACACTCGTGTCGAATGTGAAGAGGTTTGCGCGCAGTGTGAAGCAGCCGCCGTGCCGCGAAGTATACAACGCATGCGTGGCCAAACTGACAAAGGACACGGCGAAGAGGCTGGGCCGATCCAACGGAGCGGGTAACCTCCATGATGGAGATGTGCGGCTGCTGCCTGTGCCCAACACCAAGTTCCCGTTCGTGGGTAACGCGAACCTGATGCTGGCGCAGTACTACGTTCTGATGCAGGATGCAAGCGTGGCGGAGCGATATGCGAACGTGGCTGTTGATCACTTTGACGCTGATTCATTCACTATCCAGGCGCGCGAGGCACGGCTAGTACTGGCGCAGGCGCTTGTGCTCAAGGCTGACCAATTGCTGCACGATAAGTCGGCGACAGATACGAAGAAGGCCGCCCAGGAAACGCATAAGGTTGCGCGTCTTGTGGAAGCCATTGCCGGCAAGATTACCGAGCTTCTCGAACTGCTTCCTGCTACGTTTCGATCACAGCGTAGAGATGAACTCGCGACGCTAACGCGACGTCTCGACATGGTGCGTAAGCGAGCTGCTGGGCAGGCATTTTATGAGCCGATAACGAACGCGGAGCTGCGCAACGTGCGGATGGCCATGCAACGAGAGTTCGCTGGCTCGGGGCACTGGTACCGCTGCCCCAACGGCCACTCGTACACTGTGGGCGAGTGCGGGATGCCAATGGAGCAGACAGCGTGTCCAGAATGCAGGGCGATCGTGGGCGGAGCAGATCACATGTCGGCGGCAGGAAATGTCCATGACACTGCGATGGAGCGACTGTAATGGAAGGTGATGGATGGAAGCAGCGGCGTTCGTCTCAGCCTCGTTGGTCTGAATGTTGCATGTTGGTGTGTTTGTAGTGTGATTTCAGCTTTTTTTGACTGACAAGGGAGAATGCGGTGGCTTTTTCAGTGGTGTGTGGTGCTTCGTAGTGGCATACGAGCGCAAGAACTCGAAACAGACTCGGATGCATTTCAATCAAACGTGTTTCTCATTGCCTTGTTCGCTCTCCTCGCTTTCGTGTCTAGAACCTGCTCGTGTGCGTGCGCTGTCGATGGCTGACGGCGTCGCAAGATCAGAACAACTGCTGCAGGTCAATCTCATGCTTGGCCAGCTCGCGCAGCATGGGCTCGTCGAAGTACTTGCGCACGTTCACGTCCTCGCTGAGGCCCTTGCGGCGGCGCGTCTTGACCATGAACTCGCGCGCGAGGTCGTTCACGGGCGCGGGCTCGAGCGGGCGAAGCACGACGCTCGTGTCGAGCGGGTCGCCAGGCACCACCGCCCAGTGGTCGAACACTTGTGTAATGTACGCCTGGCCCTGCGTGAACACGCGCAAGTCCGTCTCGAGACCGAACGACTCGATCACGGGCACGAAGCCGCGCACGACATACAGCGGGGAACCGGCCTTGGGCGCGTCGTGCGTGATGTGGCCGCGACGGCGACTCAGCACCTGGTACAGCGACGACACCGTGTCGGCCGGGCACTGGATCTCGATCGCGTACACCGGCTCGAGTATCCGCGGCGTAGCCGTCATGAACGCCGAGTAGGCCACGCGCCGCGCGGTCGGGATCACCTGGCCACCACCGCGGTGGATGGGCTCGCTCGCGATGGTCGCGTCCAGAATCTTGAACTTGGTATTGCGGATCGGCTCGTCACAAAGCGGGCCTTCGCGGCAGCTCCACTGGAAACCCTGCACGATGCTGTCCTTCACAGTACCCAGCGCGCGCTTATCCACGTCCGTCACTAACGTGTCGTCAAGCAGCACGTTCGGCCCGTTGATCTCCGGCCCGAATGCCCACAGCGAGCGCGCCGCCAGCACGTCCCACTTGTACTTGGTCTGGAAAAAGCTCGCGATGTCCTTCGTGCCCATCTACACATCATTCCGCATAGGTCTTGTTAGCAGGCAAGCGGAGTAACAGCAGTGATGGTCGGCGATGCGTACGTCAAGGTTGACGGCCCCGGTCTCGATATCGGTCGCAAGGCCAGCGTCCAGCTGCTCCGAGATCATCGTCAGCTTGTTTTTCCGGTTCGGCGTCTCGGCAAAGCACCTAACAGACAACATCAACGGCTAGAATACTCAGCAAATTGGTCCAAATGCGCTTGACAGTCATCAAATGCAACGTACTGGACGGACGACGTCTCAACCACGGTCTCGGAGAATGACACGACCGGGTCGGCGACCTTGATCTCAATCTCCGAGTACATGCGGCGCAGATCGTGCAGGATGCAGTCGGCCGCGAGCTCGCCCGTGCACAAAATCACGTGCTCGCCGCTCTCCTCCACCTTGGTCCGCACGAGCGGGTAGCTCTTGCTCACCTTGCGCAGGCCCTCGAGCATCTTGGGCAGTTCAGCAGGGTTGAGTGGCTCGACGGCGAGCTTCATGGTCGCAGTCGTACCGAACGCGTGGTGGATTGGGCGGAAGATACCAACTTCCTCGTCCTGCAGCACGTCCTCGTCCGCGTCTGTGATAGTTGCGCTCTTGGTGATCGAGGAGTCTACGCCCTCAAGAAGCACCCAGTTGCCAGCCGGCACGCGGTTCACCTCAATCTTGTAACGTCCCTGCGCCACGCAGACGCCTTCTACCACGCGCGACGCCATGTCTTCATCGTCCTCGGGGCTATACGCTTCTCCGAGCACCTTCACCTCCTGCTGAGGGCGCAGTTCGCCGGAGTAGACTCGCCCGAAGGCGCTGAACGTCGTACCGTCCGGAGACGAGTACAGCTTCACGATGTTCACCATGAGAGGCGCACGCGCCTTGCATTCGCGCATGGCAGCGACGAGGGAGAGACCGCTCGCCTGGCTGCCCGTGTACAGCGCTTCGACCTTGGACGCTGCCGTCTCGAGCGGCGACGGCACGTGCTGCACAACCATGTCGACAAATCCAGCAGCCCCCTCGCGGAAGAACTTGCCGAGCACGAGCTTGAGCAGCGGTCGCGGGTTCAGGTTGAGCTCCTCCTTGCGCAGACGCACGCCAAGGTCACGCAGCGAGCTTAAAAGTTCCTTCGGGTCGCCGTTCAGAACCTTGGAGTACATCTTGTAGAGTGGCTCGAGAACAAACAGCACGAACGACCGCGTCGCACCGGGGTACGGCGGCTTCTTGGTGAAGGTGCGGGTCTGCGGGTTGAAATAGCGGTCGCCCCAGAGCCGAGGCGCAAGCGCGGCCGCCGGCACGTCCGGGTGGCGCTCCGAGTACAGCTGCGCAAAGGACGTGAGCGAGAAGCTCCAGCCGTGCTGCCCCGAGGCAAAGCACACATTACCGAGCTCCGGCGACAGCCGCTGCTTGCGCTGTCCCGCTGGGGTATTTGCGTCGATGACCGCGTTCACCTCTTCAATCGTGTGCAACAGCTTGAAGTACGCGTCGACTGGCGGCAGCTTGAGCTCAATGATGAGCCGGTCGACCTTGTTCACCACGAGCACGATGGCCACGTTCGCCTTCAGAGCGGCCTTGATCAGCCTTTCCGTCTGATGGGCAAGTGTAACACAAAGTATACTGCGTTAGCGCTTCAAAAACGTCGGAATAGAGTCGACACACCCACTCACGTTCATCATGACGCCTTCAATCGCGTCCACGACCAGAGCGGCTCCATCAGCGATCTGGAGCGCGGCGCTCGTCTCGTCCGAGAAGTTGACGTGTCCGGGGCAGTCGAGCACGTTGACGAGGTAGTGCTTGCCACGCGACGTGGGCAGCACGAGCGACACAGGCGTGCTCTTGACACTCACGCGGCGCTGCTGCTCGTCCTGCCGCGCGTCCGTGTACCGGCGCTCCACCGCAGGGTCCCACTTCTCCACATGGGTCTGCTCGACCAGCAGGTCCGTGAACAGCGTCTTGCCGTGGTGCAGGTCGCCGATGACCGCCACGTGGCGCACGAGCTGCGGACTCTTTATCAACGACGTCATGAACTCGGTCGAGTACTGTTCCGCATTCCAAGAGAGAGGGCGCAGCAACCTGTTAGTGTTGATGCCACGAACGTACGGGCTCTTCAATTGCTGACGCACGCACCGTGGTCTTGGGCACGCCCTTTTCCAGCACGGAGAAGGACTTGATCTTGACGGGCTCGATGATGGGCGTCTCGATGGTCTGCGCGTCCTCCTCCATCACGAGCGTCTCGGCGTCGCCGTACACCTCGTCCGCCGACGGGTAGTACTGCTTGTCCTCGTGCAGCACGATGGCCGCGTCGCCCTCGTCCGCGCCGCGGTGCAGCACCATCGCGTCCACGTCGCGGCCTAGTCGTCATTGTTCCCAAACCGTTAGTGGGGCCTCGCTACTGCCAGGGGGCTATCATCCAGAACAACAACGCACCGAGGTCGCGACTGCCGTCGTCAGCGTCCTCGCCGTCGTCCCCGCGGTCCGACGCGTCGCCGTCGCTGCGCTCGGCCGCCTCCGACTCCTCCGAGTCGGATTCCTCCTCCTCGTCGCTGCTCCGGATCTCCGGGCCAATATAGTTACCGAACTCGTCGTACAGGGACTCCTCCATCGCGACCGACGGCTCAAAACGGAGAGGGAGGAAAGGGGAAGCAGCAACACGTGGAGATGCGCGTGTAGGTGGAGCGCGGGTGTCTGGAAGCCGCGCAAAAAGGGAGCCGAACAAGCGTAGTGACCACGCGAAAGCCCGCGCTGGTTTGTAGTTTGGAGCTTTTGGCGGGCGGCGCCGTGCCCACTCAGCAGATTCCTTTTCGCCTCAAATGGAGCCGCGGATTGGCTTAAATGCTGGCTTTGTAAAGTACAAATTTGACCAATGAAATCTGTCTTTTCTATCGGAAAGTTAACCGCAATCAAGCCTCGACAAACGGTTCTTAACGGTGCAGGTTGAAGTGAAGTGCCACGATTTGGTCCACAGGGCTGCCTTGAAGCATTTGAAGCGTTCCGATTAACGTCGCTAAGCTCTTGCCTGATATTGCGTGCTGCCCAGTAACCTGACGATAGTCACTCAGTGCTTAGTCTCCGCACTTTTTTCTCTGTTATAGCGACGCGCTAACCTCGTCGCTACTACAGAGACAAAGAGGTTGACGACCCAGCTGACTACACAAACGATCACTAAATAGGCCAGCGAGCGATTGAGCAAGTGGCGAACGATAGACAGACGAACGTGTGAATGTATTGATACAGCATACCGGCCGTTCGTCTCGCCGAAATGCTACCGAGGCGGCACACGGCAAGGCGAAGCAGCGAGTTCTACTTCTTGCCGCCCTTCTTGCCCTTCTTGCCATTACCGCCGCCACCAGCCGGAGTCTCCTTGGCAGCAGGCTGAGCCTTCACCTCCTGCTTTGGCGCCTGCTTGGCCGC
>JAADXW010000846.1:0-15015 GCA_023337975.1 Phytopythium ostracodes
AACGCCCCCCCCCCCCGCTCGGTGGAGCAAGCGGCGAGCCCTTCCTCGAGCGTAGAAGTTTATCATGATGCCCGTAGTCTTGTCACCAAGATATATCGAACGAAACTGGTGCTGGCGCACTCGTGGCGACTCACCGAATACGCGCGAGTTCATGTTCGCCGCGATCTCCGCGTGACGTTTTTCTGAAGAGGGGCACGAGGGGATGCGACGACGGTCGATCCTCCTGCAACATGGCTAAGTATACGTATAGTATACGCTGTCGAGGGGATCCATTTGTGGTGGTGGCTTCAACAAAGAAATCATGACTTGGACACCGCTCGCCCAGCGGTTCCACTGAAGTTTCCGGGAACGATCCTGTCAACCATTGTCCATCCCCCGTTCTTTTTCGAACAACAGTGAGACAGTGAAGTGGTGGGTCAAGTGGGTGATTGGGTGCTTTCAGAAAAACCCACAAACCCAGCTTGTTATCCACCCACCAAACTCCCAATCGACTAAAGAGATCCGCCGATGAAAATGCTGCGGCAGCCAGATACGGATGGCAAACCGCATGAACTCTACGCCTTCGGACAGGTAATACGCGGCCCCAAGCAGCCGCAGCGCGCGATCATACACACAGACACCATGGCGACCTTATATTGCGTCTTGTGTCGCTCACTGCGCCGGCGTAACTTGGTTGTTAGAACGCGTACGGGGAGCTTGGGCTCGGCGACGCCGTCAGCCGCAGCGCGCCCACGGGCGTCGCCTTCTTCGACAACAATCGTGTGGTCGACGTGGCCTGCGGGAACGAGCAGACCGTCGCGCTGTGCGGTGCGTGGTGTCAGTCAGGTGCTGTTGGTTGTCACGGTCGGGCCATGAAATGACGCTCTCCTTCGGCTGCAGCGAATGGCGAGGTGTACACAGTCGGCTACAACGACAGGTGCGAGCTGTCCAAGCTGCGAGTGGATAGATTCCTGACGCTAATTACATAATACCCTGCGGTTGAAGCGGGCAGTGTGCGGTCGGGTCGACGGAGCGGGTCCCGTACTTCCGCTTATCGCACGCGCTCAGCGACAAGAAGGTCGTGCGCGTGTTCTCAGGCAACGGGTGCGAGCACCTCGCGGCCTTGACAGGTCCGTCCGTCGTCACTCTACATGTCCATCACCTGTTGGCCTCCGTCACCAACGCCATGTCCTCCGTTTCCAATCGATAGCGTCGGGGGAGCTCTACACGGTCGGCTTGAACCTGCGGGGGCAGCTCGGCCTGGGCATGACAGGGACCGTAATGGCGCCGACGCTCGTGCGCGAGCTGGCGGACACGCGCGTGGCGGAGGTCGCGTGCAGCTATTTCCACACGGTCATGGCCACGACGGCGGGCGAGCTGTTCGCGTGCGGTCGCAACGACTTCGGCCAGCTCGGCTCGGGCGACACCACGGACTGGTTCGTGCCGCGGCCCGTGGGCTACTTTTCACGCGGCCTTGGAGCAAGAACCGTGCTCGCAGTCGCGTGCGGGCAGCACCACACGGTGGTGTCTCTGAGCGGCGGAGGCGTCGTCGCGTTCGGGAAGAACGACCACGGACAGCTTGGTCTGGGTCATGTGTCAGAGCCCGCGCTGGAACCCGCGTTACTGGCCCCACCACTCGATTCGGCAATCGTCACGCAGGTTTCTTGTGGCTACCACCACACTGCTGTAGCCACAGAGGACGGAAAAGTGTATACGTTTGGCCGGAATGACTATGGACAGCTCGGACTAGGGCATAAGACGCACATGCCGCGACCAACTGTCAGTGACGTCGTTCTCATGCTACTCAGAGGTACCGTGGCATGTAGACTGACGGCTTTATGGACTCTTGTTGCTCTCTGTCAGCTTGTGGAACGACTAGCGCGCGTGCGCATCGTCCAGGTGGCCTGCGGGTGCTACCACACGCTCGCACTGTCGGACGACGGCAAGGTGTATCCTTTCGGGCGCAATAACCACGGACAGCTCGGTCTGGAGACGTCTCTCGACTGCCTCAACCCGCAGATCATCTCGTCACTGCGCGACAAATTTGTCACCAAGGTGCGTTCGTTGGTACCCCTGCACCAACAATGAATGGAAGCAGCCAACCCGATCGGTCGACACTATTTGGATCAGGTTGCCGCGGGGTTCTACCACTCTGTGTGTGTGGTTCGGCCGCCTGGCGAGCCAGACGAGATCGCGGAGCCCACCGGCGGCACACTGACCATGGACTTGCGCAAGATGCTGAACAATCCAAGCTGCAGCGACGTGACTTTCATTGTCGAGGACCGCGCACTGTACGCGCACCGGTGCATTCTGATGGCAAGATGTGAACCGCTCGAGAAGATGCTTGGGGGCCGCATGCGCGAGGGTTCGCAGTCGGAGATTGTCATTCCAGAGTATTCTGTGCGTGGTTTGCTGTGCCGCGTTGGAGTGACTTGGCTAGTCGTCAGACGTTTTGACTGATTTTCTACTTGTGGGCATCACGTAAACTCCGCAGTACGACGTGTTTTCCGCGCTGCTCGAGTTCCTCTACACGGACGAAGTGCGTGCGCTCGACTCGGCAGATGTGAATGCCGGTGAGTTGTCTGCAACCATTTGCATCGCCATTTCAGTACGAAAGCGGCTAATGGTTGTCGTTGTGGTGATCTGCAGAGTTCGTTCTGGAGCTGCATGCAGTCGCCGACCAGTACCTTGTCGACAAGCTGCGAACGTACGTGCCATGAAGTTGTTCACATGCGGCTCATGGCGAACGCTGGACGGCTCTGATGGTGGGTTGCATTCCTCTGCTGTGTGCAGCCAATGCGAGAACGTCATCTTGCGCATCCTGTCCGTTCAAAACGTGGCCCTCATCCTGCAGGTGAGGAACACTCGATTATCTCGCTACTGATCGGCGAATACGAGTGATCGATTGGATTGGCATCGCCCATCACTCATCCTTTGTCGTACTCTAACTTGTCCAGACGGCCCACTTTCGCGACGCATACGCGCTCAAGAAGCGCTGCATATCGTTCATGCTCGACAATTTCGGCAAGGTCATCGCCACCGAGGTTCGTCCATGGATCGACAGCCGAATGTACGACACAGAGCAACGACTTACGTGCGTTGGGCGTGGCTTGTTCAGGAATTTGTCGCGATGCCACAATCGCTGCTTCAGGAAGTGCTGCGCATGGCATCGAACCAAGGAGTAGCTATCCCGAACCAGAAGTCGGCATGATCGAGATGACATGAGCAATCAAACACTACCTCGTGCCGAGTGGCATCGTAGCCTTGGTGTATTTCTTGTGCGGCAACTTCTTCACAGCTGGCCGGGAACGTTGACATCTCTACTGTGAGTGATCAGCGCAACTCGGACAGCATCGCGACTGGCGTCTCTAGGTAAGCCTTCCACTGGTTCGAGAAGCGTGCCATCGTTGCTCCGTCGATCACGCGGTGGTCTCCGCTCCAGGAAACGTTCATGAGTTTCACGGGCTTCACGCTGCCGTCGCTGTCGAACCGCGGCAGTGTCTGGATCTTGCCGATAGCGCCGATGGCAACTTGCGGCACCATGATCACGGGGTCCATGTACGTGCCGCCGATGCTCCCGATGTTGGAGATACTGTCATACAATGCACGCGAGTGAGTTAGTCATAAATGCGCTCGCACACAGGCACAACGCCTCACGGAATGCGCTTACGAGAAGGTGCCGCCCTTCAAGTCATTCGGGGAAAGCTTTCCTGCCGTCGCAAGTTCTTGGAGCCGATTCAAATCCTCAGCGATATCAAGAATGCTCTTTGTCTGATGAAAACAGCATCGGTCGAAATGAGTTAGCGACACACATGTTTGTGCCATTTTCTTGCAGCAGGCTTCACTTACCTGCACATTCTTGACGTTCGGCACGATCAACCCTGCAGGGGTGTCCATCGCGACAGAGATGTTGTGCGCTGCGACCATGGTGATCGTCGTTTCTTCCTGGCTGACCGTCGCATTCAGGGTCGGATAGTCTTTCAGCGCCAACGAAGCAGCCTGGAGTAGAACAGACATCAACAACAATACTTTGTCAACAAACTCATCGGCTCCACACGAACAAATACAGCACGCACCTTGATGATGAACGGCATGAACGAGAGCTTGATCCCTTTCGCTTCGGCGAGTGGCTTAAGCTGCTGGCGTAGCTGAAAGAGCTGGTCCATCTCGACCTGTTTCAATTTGTCACAAGTACACAGTGTCAGCTCAAGCACATGCCTAACACGCTTGAGCATTCGGCAAACAATAGATCTATACCTCATCAGCGTATCCGAAGTGAGGGATCCGAAGCGCGGCATTCATGGACTTAACCATTATCTTCTGGACAGCTGCTAGATCCGACAGCCAACGATGATATCGGTGCCAGCACAAGCATTAGAGACTCAAAGCCAAGTAGTTCTGCTGTGGGACAACACTTACGTGTCAGCGGAATCGTCTTGTCCTGCGCAAGATATGCTCCTGCCACGTCACTGTCTCCCGTAGCAGCTGTCCCTGCCTCAGGGACTTGTTCGGGCGCTGGAGGGGTGGAAGCCAGAGCACGAATGTATTCCAGCAAGTCCGCCTTCAGCAGTCGATTCTGCGGGCCAGTCGGTGTGACGTCGCGTAAGTCGATGTTGTGTTCTCTAGCGAGCCGCCGCACCGACGGAGACGTCAGTATCTATTGTCCACACCAAGACACACTCCAATCGTCAGCCGGCACTTCCTCAAATGCGTGAACAGCGCCAATGCATGTTCAACCGCACCTTTTCATCGTCAGTTGCATCCACACGGCGCGTAGGCTGCGGCGGGGGAGGGGGATCCGCGCGAACCGGCGGAAGCGTCGCGGCAACAACCGGCGTGGGCGCCTTCTCCCTTGCGGGGGCAGCTTGTTTCGCCAGAGTACCAACAGGAGTGAGGGCCTTGCGTGTCGGTCCACCGCTGGGCTTATGGTTCGACACGTGCGCCGCCGCGGCAGTCGCCTCGTCCACGTCAATGTCGATGAGAGTTGAGCCCACCTTGGCCATCTCGCCGACCTTGTAGTGCAGCTTCTTGACGACGCCGTCGTACCGGCTCGTGATCTCCACCGTTGCCTGCCCATGACACCATCACCACCACCACACACGGCAATCTCTGTGTTAGTCACACGACATGAGACGCGGCGTGCACGCTTCTTCCTCGTCCTCGCACCTTGTCGCTTTGGACCTCGCACACATTCTGGAACTGCTTGATCGGGTCCCCGTCCTTGACGAACCACTGCAGCACCTCGACCTCGGCGATACCCTCGCCGATGTCCGCCAGCTTGAACGGGATCTCCGGGAACGCGGCCACCGCGCTCGCGCGGAACAGTCGCCGGCCGCCGCCACCGCCAGCCATCAGCGCCGCCGCTCGAGGTCGAGCGAGCGCCGCGCGCACCAGCATCGCCATCTTCAGGTTCGAGGGGCGGAAGCGAATTTGTCACTAAGTGCACCCGATACTGAGCTTCACTATCGGGAGTGCGGGAAAGTGCGTTCGTCCACAAGTGACGAGGATATCCGACTGGCCACGGCGGCGGTCGGTTGGTTGCACTTTCCTCTCCTGGTTGAAGGCGGATGCGTAATAAAACCTCACTGACGACAGCGGTATAACCTCGGTAGGGAACCGTCAAGGTTCAACGTGTAGAAGGGTAGGGGACTCTGATTCCATCCAGCATGACCATCACTCTAATCACGGTACTTGCTCGCTGCCCCGCCTTTGTCAACGTGAGGAACGCCATCATCGTCTTCATTGCGGGCGGTAAGTGCCGAGTCCTCTCTCGAGCCCTCAACGCGACGCGCGCCATCAAACGGTGGTGTACTGCGTCGCCAGTGCCAGAGCGAAGCGCGAGGCCACGAGGTCCTCCGTCGGTGCGAGCTCATTCCTCGAGTTCTTCGCCAGAAGCGCAGCGAAAACCGATCATGTCGCCGCATCAAGCCGCCGAACGCGCGGACGCCGCCGCGCCGCTGTATTTGGGCCTGGACTGCTCGACGCAGAGCATGTCCGGAGTCGTCGTGGACGCCAAGGGGCTCGTTGTGTGCGAGAGCTCGCTCCGCTTCGACGAGTCTTTCCCGCACTACGGCACGGACAACGGCGTGCTTCGCGTGCCCGGGAAGGACAGCGAGGTCGTGATCCCGTCCATTATGTTCGTCGAGGCGCTGGATGCGGTCTTGAAGGAGCTCAGCGCGCGTGTGGACCTTGGCAAGGTGCACGCTGTCAGCGGAAGTGCCCAGCAGCACGCATCCGTGTTTTGGCGCAAGGGGTTTGCATTGGGCGAGTGCCTGGACGCTGCTGGGCCTGACGAGACCATTGCGCAGGCGATGAAGAAGCAACTAGTCGCCCCGTTTTACCTTGAGAATGGGCCGAGCTGGATGGATAGCTCGACGACCCAGTTCTGCAATGAGCTTGAGCGCGCCGTCGGCGGAGCTGACCGCGTGGCTCAGATCAGCGGCTCGCGCGCGTATGAACGCTTCACCGGCAACCAGATCGCGAAGCGCATCCACGACGACCCTTCCTTCTTGGACAACGTTGGACGCATTGCTCTTGTGTCGTCGATGCTGACCTCACTGCTGCGCGGAGAGTTTACGCCCATTGACGAGAGCGACGGATCGGGAATGAACTTGCTGGATATCCGCGAACGCAAGTGGTCGCCTGAGCTTCTGCGCGCTACCGCCAGCTACAGCAAGTCGTCGGACGCAGTGGCCACTCTCCAGTCGGCGCTTGGTGAAGAGATTTGTCGCTCGTACGCCTCGCTTGGATCAATCCACCCGTATTACCAGAGGACGTACGGCTTCGCTGCGGGCTGTCAAGTCGTCCCGTTTTCTGGCGACAACCCGTGCACGTTGGCGGGAATTGGTCTCTCTCAGGCGGGAGATGTTGGTATCTCTCTTGGAACGTCGAGCACTCTGATGGCCGTTGTCCCGACTGCCGAAGCGCGATTTTCTGGGGAGGAAGGTCATTTCTTCCGGAACCCTGTCGACCCCGACACTTTGATGGTACGTGCCGCCTGTCATGAACATTAAAATGGTGTTGTGACTTATCTTATGAGGTGGTTGTTGCTCGTTTTCAGGCGATGATCTGCTTTAAGAACGGATCCCTCACGCGCGAGGAAGTACGCGATCGCCGCGCAGACAAGTCGTGGGCTGCGTTCGATGAGCTGCTGACGAAGACGGAGGCTGGAAACAATGGTGTCACCGGTTTCTATTTCCTCGACCCCGAGATTACCCCGTCGACCACCAAGGCAGGTGTTGTCGGATTCGATGCCAACGACGAGAGCACTGACCTTCATCTCGCGCCGGCAGAGGCCGAAGTCCGCGCTATGGTGGAGAGCCAATTCCTGTCGATGCGTCTGCACGCTGAGCGACTGGGTGTGAAGACGCCGAAGCGGCTGATTGTCGTTGGTGGCGCGTCCGCCAACAAGAGCCTGCTCCAAGTACTCGCTAACGTGTTTGACGCGCCGGTGTACCGTCTTGAGAGTGTCTCCAACTCGGCCGCTCTCGGCGGCGCTTTCCGCGCGAAGCACGGCGCTGCGGGCGCTACCGGCAACGGCTTCGTTCCGTTCAACGTCGACGAGAGCCTTGACTTTGCACTCAGCGCAACCCCGGACGCCAACATCTACGCGACCTACTCGAAGCTGCTCCCGCGCTTCGAGCGTCTCGAGGAGCAAGCCGTCCGCGTTCTCAGCTGATCGCGTCGCTCCGTCGTGATGTAACGATGCACAACGATCGAGATTAGGCAATCGATAATGTGTTGATGAGTATAAACGTGGACATGAGCACAAAATGCGACATGATTCCGTTCGACACGAGTTCAACTGGTTACAGCGCAGAAATGCCCTTGAACGCCACCGTCTCACATGGCTCGTCGACCTGCACAGCACACCACTTCATCACTGAACACATACACAGCCATCTCCGGCAAGAATGCCCGCGCTCACGACCAATGATGTCAATCCAATGCGCCGCCGAGAGCTTCAACCACCGCCATTTGATGATGACGGAGCTCCGCGCCGCGGTAATCACGCGCAGTTGGTTGAAGTTTGATCGCCGTGTCGAATCTGAGTCCCATGTCTGAGTCTGATCTAGTAGGTGTAGGGGCTGATAAGCAAACAAAAAACCTCGAACGCGAGGTTCAAGCATATGTGACGGACTGGTGGCAAGTTGCTGTTGAAGAACCCGACACCAGTCGGCGTCTAATCATTCGCCTCGTCCTTTCCTCTCTCTTATCTCCTTTTCGTCCGTACAGAGGATTCCTTCTCCGTCTACCGTCACCTCAGTACAGGAAAGGACTGGCCACGGCGATGGCGATGGCGACGATGATCCCGCGACTTCGAGGCTCTCGCTCGGCGGTGGCGCGTCTGCGGTGGCTCGGCGCGTCGGTGGGCGGTGGGCAGCGGCACGCGCACGCTCTGGCGGTGAGCGAGGCTCCCGAGGCGGCGCCGGCGGCGGTGCAGATGAACATGTTCACGGCTATCAACGACGCCATGCGCGTGGCCATGGAGACAGACCCGGCGGCGGTGGTTTTCGGAGAGGACGTCGCGTTCGGCGGCGTCTTCCGCTGCTCCGTGGATCTCAAGGAGCAGTTCGGGCCGGAGCGCGTGTTCAACTCGCCGCTATGTGAGCAGGTATGGAGTCAAACTATCACCGTTTAGATGGGACCACCTGAATAACAGAGCGACGCTCGACAATGTTAGGGTATTGCGGGCTTCGCCATCGGGTACGCATCAACGGGGCGCACGGCGATCGCGGAGATCCAGTTCGCCGACTACATCTTCCCGGCATTCGACCAGGTGCGGCATTGAACTCGTCAAGCTTCGTATTTGACAGCGCTAAACTGTCTTGATGTGATATCGGACACAACAGATCGTCAACGAGGCGGCCAAGTTCCGCTACCGGTCGGGCGGCGAGTTTAACTGCGGGAAGCTGACCTTCCGAGCGCCCTACGGAGCTGTTGGCCATGGCGGCCTGTACCACTCGCAGTCTCCCGAAGCGTACTTTGCTCACACGCCCGGTTTGAAGGTGGGTTTGTGCTTCAAACACTGCGATTGACCGGTTATCTTCGACTGGTGTGCTCTTGCTGACCAAAAGTCATGGTATGCTGGTATGCTTTTGTGCTGTACAGGTTGTGATACCGCGGGACCCGGTAACCGCAAAGGGGCTGCTGCTCGCCTCCATTCGAGATCCGAACCCTGTGGTCTTTCTCGAGCCCAAGGCACTGTACCGTGCAGCAGTGGCAGACGTCCCGGTTGGTGAATATGTGCAGAACCTGAGCGAGGCTGACATTGTGAAACGCGGCAGCGATGTGACCGTCGTGGGGTGGGGTGCCCAGATGCGCGTCCTCGAGGAGGTAAGAGCTATCCGAGGGGGAGAGCGTGTGGTTGCGGACGGCTCATGCATCTTGATTGTGCACCGTGTCCTCTCGTCTTTATCGTCGCAGGCCTGCGCGTACGCCGAAGATCTTGGAATTAGCTGCGAGCTCATTGATCTCCAGACGATTTACCCGTGGGACGCCGACACAATCGAGCACTCGGTGCGCAAGACTGGCCGACTCATCATCAGTCACGAAGCCCCGGTACGTCCAATACCGGCACATATGTGACTCGCATGCTTAATGACAGTTGAGTCGCTCGCCCATACAGAAAACTGGAGGCTTTGCTGCTGAAATCGCGTCGGCCATCCAGGAGCGCTGCTTCCTCAGCCTCGAAGCCCCCATCCAGCGGGTGTGTGGCTACGACACGCCCTTCCCGCTCGCGTACGAGAAGGTATGGAGTAAACAATTACCCTCCCACTCCCCAAGCTCATCTCAGCGACTAACTGCACGTGTTACATGTATGTTCCCGCCAGTATTACATCCCCGACGGGCTCAAGAACTTCGAAGCCATCAAGAAAGTTGTCGGCTATTGACACAGCGCGATATTCGACATTCTTACGACTACTCTTTCAGCTCCAAGCTCGCTGTGCGGCGTCAATAGAGAAGCCTTGCGCTGGAATCGCTGGCGGCCGTGAACGGTGTAATTTGCTCTTTCCCTACGTGTACGAACCTGATGTATCCTACGCTGCCTGCAAGCTCTTGGTACAATGTCACAGCTTCTTGTCGTCGGGACCGACCTGCAGAAGACTCTCGTAGTACTGGCAGAAGAGCTGCGTCTGGCTGAACTCCTCCAGGTAATCCTCATACGCGCTCTTGCGTACCTCCTTGGCGACTTCTTCCTGTAGCCGGTCGTAGAAGCTCTTCCCCTCTGTTGGCACTCCCGGGTGAGTCACTTGCATGCAATACTCGCACGAATCTCCGTTCTAACCTACCTGAAATGGACGCAGCAAGGTCTTGAGATGATATGTCAAAGCCCAGGTCGCGCAGAAAGATCTCCGACTCCTGCAGAGTCAGCGTGATGATCTTGTCTTCCTCGTCTGGGTCGACAGTACGCGTAAGACCTCGCGTTTACCTGTATACTCGGGTATGCAGATATGAACACCGACGTAAACGTACCTGACATCTCGTACCAGGGTTTCCCCGTCGTACGCAGCGCAGCAAACCGCTCCTTGGCGGTGCGCAGCAAGTTGCACAGCTCGACGCCGTTCGGGATGGACGACTGACTCAGACGTCGCGACATGGCGGGCGCCATGATGCGATCGTCGTCAATGTCGTAGAAGCACACGTCTGGCCACTCGTTTGTGCTCTCGATCACGTGGCACCCCGCCAGGAACGGGACGGGCGAGTGCAGGAAGTCCAGCAGCCCCGAGGGCAGCAGCGGAATGTACGTCGACTGGGATGTGAGGTGATAACGGTGACAAGGTCGTTAGCGGGCATTCACCCACTCATGGTGACAGTACAGGAAGTATCTTGAGCTGAAGAAGCTTTACCTGCCACTGGAACGGTGCGATGAGCAGCAGCATCGCAGCACACACGGCCGTGACCTTCGCGGGACTGTCACCCATGACGACGACCTGCTTCTCGAGCAACAGGTGCGCGATGATCTTGACCACGCTCTCGGCGGACAGGAAACGAAGCACGACGCCGCACGCCCAGCGCTCCGAGTGTCGTTTCGGTAGCTACACCAAGGATAACAGAGGCTCCGTGAGCGGCGCTGCCATCTGAACGCTGTGGGAGACGACGAACCAGATAGTTGAGATGGAAATTCGGGAACCGCGCGATTGACCAGTGGCCTGGATCGTTGATTTTCAGCCGTCGCGCGCAGTGCAGGATCTGGCATTGTAGCAGACTCACTGGTGAGTGAAAAGCGATAATTTGCTAGGCACCAACACGTTTTGTGTACGTGCACGTACATCGACAGACGTGGAGGCGAGATGCGGATTGCGGATAATCTTGATTGACGGCGCGGTCTTCTTCCCCGGAGAAGACGTTGCGAGCGCCGGACGGCGAAAGCGGAGTCGCATGGGCCGCTCTCCGCGTTCTAGCATCTCCATCGTGTCCTCGAAACTCATGGACGCTGTACACCGTGTAAGAGCCAGAAAGCGTCAACCACGTACGCATGCATGATGCAGCCAACAGCACTACAACACCAAGACACAAACCTGTTGAGAAGCCATCGACAGCCTCGAGCACGTCGCCGACTTGGATCCCGCGATACTCGTCGGGCAGTTGCTCGGGGCAGCGCTTGACCATGGGCTTGTCAACAATCCACGCGTTTGTGACGCTGTACGAGCCAATGTCGTCTGTGCTATGGCTTCTGCGAAATTGCGGGTGGGGCAGCGTGTAACCAGCGTCGCGCTCGGGCTTGGAAGTCTCGTTCCGGTTTCCACTCGTTGTGAGAGTTCCGTCCTCACTCAGCAGCACGCGGTTGTCGATAGACGACACGTGCACCGCCGACGCGACCGACCCGAGTCCACTGGTATAGCTATCGGTGCTGCCAAGGAGATGCTGGTGGTGGTGCTGCTGCTGCTTTCGAGTGTTCTCCTGGTGCAGGATCGAGAACGTAACTTCGAGTTCGACTTTGGACCGCAGGATGATCTCGTAGTCGTCATCGTCATCGCTACTGGTAGTGTCCGTGCCATGCTCGGTGCTCTTGTTCTCGTCTCGGGAAGTCGCAGGCGTGACCGCGAACTTTCCTTCGTTGAGCTCGTTCTCAATGAGCATTCGCAGCAACTACAACCAGCACGAGGTATGATACGAAACTCGTTAGACGATCATAGTGATGGCCACCTCTCTGACAGGCAAAAAGCTTATACCGAGAAGTGGAGGCGGTAGAACGGGAACTTGCTGGTAAAGCAGAAGCATACTGGCGCCATCGCGACGCTTGACCTGGCTGCTTCATTTTCTCCCTCTCCGGCCGTCCTCCTCGAGTGCTGACGCCTGCGTGGCGACTCGGCCTTGGGCGATACCCCGTCCGAAAGCCGCTTGCGTGCTGGGAAACTCGCGCGTTTGTTCCAGTCGCTACGTGGACTCGCAGCTTTCCCTGGCGACGACGGCGGCGACCGTTGCGAGCTCGCGTCGTGAGTAGTTTGAGTCGAAGAATGCGAGCCTGACGAAGACACTTGCTTCATGACGGCAGCGCAGAACCCATACAGCACCTCGCCCTTGGCGCCCGTCAGTCGGAACGTGTAGCCGCTCGTCCGGAATGGCTACAATCAAAGTTTAAAGGGTCAGCTACGCCTCCGCAATGACGTACCAGGCGCACTCACCTCGAGTATGTGCTTCTGGAGCTGATCAGCGTCAGTGGACCACCGCGAGATGACGGCGCCGCTCAGTCCGGCGGCCTGCTCGGGCGTGCACTCGATGAGCGGCACGCCTAACGGGAAGCAAAAGTCCGCGGCCGACGCGTCTGGCGCACCAGTCACCCGCTACATAACGTGATGAGTAAGTGACAAGCATGAACCCTAGAGTCTGCGCGTGATGCACCTTACCTGCGGATATTCGAACAGGATGTGCGGCTTGCACACGCGCGCAGCCTCGCTCTTGTCGCCATGGCAGCGTGCTACGTCATTGCCGGTAGCTCCGACGACGAAGAAGTGCTCGAATACATGCTCCTTCTTGAGGTGCATCGAGAACATGATGGACCGCGCGACGTTGTGAAACCGCCCGGACTGCGACTTTGTGTGCCACAAGTCGCGCGCGTTGGGTTTGGCGTAGAGGATGCGGTACATGAGGCTCTGCGGCGGGGAGGAGGTTGGGGACGACGCTGTCGTGGACGACCCGGGGGCCGGCAGCGTCGCGTACATGACGCCGCCCCGGCGGCGGGACAATGAAACACGGCGGGCCTCGAGCACCGAGCCTGTTGTAGATGAACGACTTGGGCGCACGAGCACGTAGTCGCTGTTGTTCCGGTTGCTGCGGCTGTTGTTGGCGTGAAAGAGCATCGACTGGCGGTCACGCAGCTCCAGTGCGTTGCTCGCAGTGGTAGCTCCTAAGACAGTAGCGACTGCTGCAGCGGACGCTGCTGTCGTTGGGGAGAAGTCACTGCCCGAGCCGTCGCTGGCGTCGCTATCGAGGTCGCTGGCGTCGCTCGAGTCGTCGTCAAAGTCGAAGGACGACAGCGTCGGGCTCAGGATGTTGCCCAGGTGGTCCACGCCGCTGCATCCATCGAGCACAAACGCGTAAGCCTTAGATTTTGACAGCAACACAGCATATACGCGTCGATACCTTCTTGCCAGGGATGGCGGCCGCTGGGCAGGCCGACCAGCCTCGGCGGTTGCGGCCGCAGAACCCGCAGCGTTCGCCACCGGCAAACGGCGGTCGGCGAGCACGACCAGGTCCAGCAGGTCGCGCGCGATCTTGCGCCGCCGCTGGCGCTCGACCGCGTACTTCTCCTTCCAGCGCCGCGCCTCGTACTGTGCCAGCGCCAGCGCATTCTTCCCTCATTTGGACGGCATCGGAGCACAGAGCGTTAGATGAGCCAGGGCAATCACACGCACAAGAGCCCAGCAGCCTCCTAGTACCGGTACTGTACCTCCATCTCCTCGTACTTGTCGCGCCAGTCGGCGTCGTCGGGCTCGTTGCGCGTCATGCTCGGCGTCTAGATGGGATCCGTCGCTGGTCGGGTGGGCGATCTCTCTCGGTCTCTCGGTCTCCGCTTCTTTCTGTTTCTTATTTAGACGCGCGCCACGGCTTTTGATTGAGCTTCCCGTCTGATTTCTCCCAAACAATGCAAAAAAAAGGTGCGAAAACAAGAAAACAGCGATTTTGGATCAAGAACGGATTACGGTCCATTACGACACCCAAGACAAGTGAGTTTACACTGTGAACTTTACAGATCGTCACTTTGCAAAATCATGATCTGAGCTCGACTAAAGTAGAAGTGACTGGGAATTCCTTCCTGTCTGTGGTGACGTGACAATCTCGGGTCCAGCAAATGGCTACTGTACGACAGCGACCGTGGCCGATTCAACCGGTACACCGCAACTCTCGGCTGCCGCGGCGCCAACTGAAGCCGTGCCTCACCCACAACACGGAAAAAGGAGACCGAAGAATTGGATGCAAGCTGTTCTTCCGATTACACGAGTAGTCTGTGATCTGCGTGCGACAGAGGAAAAGAGGCTGGATGGTGGCTGCTGGAGTGTAGGAGCTTCCCCGTCGACTGTGAAGACATACAAGCAGAAGCAGCCGTCATCGCACTACGACCACTCGAACACTGGAAATCAGAACGCTGCCGTAGCCCGTTCCATTTAGATTTTTTTCGTGCGGCTGCGTAGGGAGAGAGAGAGAGAGAGAGAGAGAGAGAGAAGGGTTCCGGGTCGGATCGATCGCCACGAACCTCACCAAATGATCAAGCGGTACAGTACTAACGCGCCGAGCAAGCACGGAAACGTCCGAAAGACGCTGGCGGTGCTGTTTCCCTCGGCGTTTCCTTCCCGATTAGTCCGGGATTCTTTGGTGCATCTGCATCAAGATATGCGAGTCTTTCCTCACCCTTTCTGCTGCGAGCAATGGCAGAAGGCCGCACATGCCGCCGCTGTGATCCAATTTGTAAAAGCTGTCGCTTCCCCACCAACGTAATACGGTTGCTGTCTCGCACGAGCAACTGGCAGCCGATGAGTGAGAAAGGCAAGATCGCGGTGAAGCGGCCGTCGGTGTGGCGTCGCCTCTTTGGTG
>JAADXW010000847.1:0-14995 GCA_023337975.1 Phytopythium ostracodes
GCGGGGAGCGATGCGTGCCACGCGAACGCTCGTGTGGCAGTCTTGTTGCTCGCTGCCCCTCGATCCATCACCACCACTCTGGTGCTGTAGGAGGCACTGACTGATGCATTGTTCTATTCGGCAGTGCGCTTAGCTATCTACCGAGTGAGCGAAGCGTCCGAGATGAACCCCGAGACGACGGCCCCGCCGGCGGCGCCTGCCGCGGAGAGCGCGGCGCCGCTGAGCAAGAACGAGCTCAAGCGCCGCCAGAAGGCGGAGAAGGCGGCGCAGCTCAAGGCGGAGAAGGCGGCCAAGAAGGCGGCAGCGGACGCGGTCAAGCCTGCCGGGGCCAAGAAGGCCGCCGGCGCGGCGGACGACGAGGAGCTGGACCCGACGGCGTACTTTGCCAACCGTGAGAAGATGCTGGCGGATCTGGAGGCCGAGGGCATCAACCCGTACCCGCACAAGTTCCACGTGTCGACGTCGCTGCCCGAGTTCCAGGCCGCGTACAAGGACTGCGAGGCCGGCAGCCACGTCGCCGACACGCTGCTGTCGGTGGCTGGCCGCCTGCACAGCAAACGCGCGTCGGGCTCGAAGCTCGTGTTCTACGACCTGCGCGCGGACGGCGTCAAGATCCAGGTCATGTCGAGCATCGACACGTACGAGAACGCGGAGGCGTTCGCCAAGATCCACAGCGTGCTGCGCCGCGGCGACATTGTCGGCATCAAGGGCTTCCCAGGCAAGTCCAAGAAGGGCGAGCTGTCAATCTTCCCGCAGGAGATCGTGCTGCTCTCGCCGTGCATGCACATGCTGCCCAAGTCGCACGCGGGCCTTAAGCTGCTGCAGGACACGCGCTACCGCCAGCGCTACCTGGACCTGATCATGAACGACGACACGCGCGGCGTATTCCAGACGCGCGCCAAGATCATCAATTTCATCCGCAAGTTCCTCGACCAGCAGAGCTTCCTCGAGGTCGAGACGCCCATGATGAACATGATCCCCGGCGGCGCCACGGCCAAGCCGTTCGTGACGTACCACAACGACCTGCACATGAACCTGTTCATGCGCGTGGCGCCCGAGCTGTACCTCAAGCAGCTCGTCATTGGCGGCCTGGACCGCGTGTACGAGATCGGCCGCCAGTTCCGCAACGAGGGCATTGACCTGACGCATAACCCCGAGTTCACGTCGTGTGAGTTCTACATGGCCTACGCCGACTACAACGACCTCATGACCATGACGGAGAAACTCTTCTCGGAGATGGTCAAGGAGATCACGGGCGGCTACACGATCACGATCCAGAAGGAGGTCGGTGAGGAGCCCGTCACGATCGACTTCACGCCGCCCTTCAAGCGCGTAAGCATGGTGGCGGCCGTCGAGGAGGCCACGGGCGTCACGATCCCGATCGACGACCCGGTCAAGTGCCTGCCGCTGCTCGAGCAGCTCGTGACCAAGCACGGCCTTGAGTGCTCGCCGCCGCGCTCGATCGCGCGCCTGCTCGACAAGCTCGTGGGCCACTTCATCGAGGACAACAAGGAATACTGGAAGAAGCCCTTCT
Organism: Phytopythium ostracodes; assembly: GCA_023337975.1. Classification (NCBI taxonomy): domain Eukaryota; phylum Oomycota; class Peronosporomycetes; order Pythiales; family Pythiaceae; genus Phytopythium; species Phytopythium ostracodes. The sequence goes on from JAADXW010000847.1 coordinate 1,535, forward strand.
TCATTATGGACCAGCCCGTGTACAACTCGCCGCTGGCCAAGTATCACCGCGAGAAGGCGGGCCTGACGGAGCGCTTCGAGCTCTTCCTCGCCGGCGCTGAAATCTGTAACGCGTACACGGAACTCAACAACCCCAAGGTTCAGCGCGAGCGCTTCATCGAGCAGATGCAGCAGGCGGCGGCCGGCGACGACGAGGCGCAGCCGCACGACGAGTCGTTCTGCACGGCCATGGAGTACGCGCTGCCGCCCACGGGAGGCTGGGGCTGCGGCATCGACCGCATGACCATGTTCCTGACGAACCGCTTCAACATCAAGGAGGTGCTGCTCTTTCCGGCCATGAAGCCGGACGAGCAGGCGCCCGCCGCGGCTTCGAGCGCCTCGGGCGTGCTCACGGGCGGCTCGGTCAACCTGGACGAGCTGGAGAAGCGCCTCAAGACGAACACGTTCGTCAACGGCGCGGCGCCTTCGAAGGAGGACAACGAGGTGTTCGACCGCGTCAAGGTCGTGGGCAAGGACACCCTCAACAAGTACCCGAACGTGGACAAGTGGCAGAACTTCGTCGCCGCCTTCCCGAACGAGCTGCGCGCCAAGTGGTAGACGAGCTCCCGCTCACATCGGGGGGGGGGAAGTCGCGTCGACCCGCAGCCCTTTGTCGGCAGCGGGTGGCGGCCCTCGCATTGATAGCTGCTGTAGCTGATCGTTCCTTCATTGAGAACCCGCGGCGGTCGAGGCCGTCGCTAGAAGGTCCACGCCGCAAAATGTATACGACGCTTTGGTGACGATGCTGTGCTGTTAAATACGCTAGGAGTCTATCTAGATGACCAAGAAGAAGCCCTACCTACGGCTGGTCCGTCAGTGCCGCGAACCGGCCCTCGATGACGTCAAAGTGGCGCTGCAGGATCGGCAGTGCCGCATCCCACTCGTCGTCCTTGATGAGCATGAAGTCCTGATCATCAGCGTCATGAAATGGTCAGCGCTACAAGAACAGACGTGCAACTAGAGCGATGCTGCCGACGTACGGTGGCGTAGGTGCTGATGTAGAACACCATGGTGCCGGCGTTGACGAGTACGCGCGTCTGGCCAGCGACGATGCCCGTCTCGCTGAAGCCGAGCTTGGTGGCGCCGATCTGCACGACCTTCCAGTCGTCGGGCGACACGGTGATGCCCTGGTTGCCCCGCTCCGCGAGCGCGCGGGCTTCGGCGATGAACGCGGCGTTGCTCGTCACGATGGAGACGCCGTCGACCGTCTCCGAGTAGCTCAAGAAGTGCTCGCTGCCGTCCTCGTCGTCCGTCCCCAACGGGTCGACGGCTGGGTGGCTCGCGCGCCCGAACAGCAGCTGAACGAGCGCGAACATGTGCCGGCGCAGGGCTCGGCGCTCGACTTGCACCAGGTGCAGGTCGATGTCCGGGATGCTCAGCACGTGCTGGTGCACGGCCACCTCGTGGGGCTCGATCCTGCCAGCGCTGTCGCCGTCCCCCTTCTCTTCAGCTGCCGGGCGCGGCCACGACGGTGCGCTGTTGTTGTTGTTGCTGGCGTCCACGCACATCTCCTCGCCGTCCTCCCGCTCGATGGCGCAGAAGCTCTGCAGACACCGCACCGCGTCCTGCAGGTCCTCCACTTTGACGAGCACTATCAATGGTATCAAGAGCGAGGATGTGAGCGTTAGTACACGTGATAAGGACGCATGACGGCTGAGAGAGATACACTGCTCAATCACTCATGACGTTCGTTACCATAGTCGGACTGGTAGGTGGAGATCTGGAAGACGCTGATCTTGTGCCGCGCGAGCGTCGACGTGAGCTCCGTGAGCACAGCGAGCTGGCTCAAGAAGGCGCCCGTGCCGGCGGACGCGACCTGTAGCGCCTTCCACCGGATGGGCTCGTACTCGAGCGCGCCCGGCGGGAAGCGCCGCAGCAGCGCCTCGTCGAACACGAGCGAGATCTCGTGCTGTGACTCGACGTAGCTCAGGAACCGCTGGCTCGGCCGCTCCCCCTCGCCGCCGCCGTTGCTGTCGTCCGGCGTGTAGAAGAGCAGCTCCAGCAGCGTCGGAATGAGCTCCAGCTGCGCCTTCACCGGACTTTCATCGCCATCCTCGTCGTCCTCCTGGCTGCCGCAACTCGCCGTGGTCGACGCGTTGCCCCGAGCAGACGCCGCCTTCTCCGTGGTCGTGATGACCAGCGTCGCGTCCAGACACACGAGCTGCACCTGCCGCGGCTCCATCAGGCCTCAAACAGTCGCGGGCCACACACTTGGAGGTGATAGAGGTCGGACCTTTCACTGGGTCGGCCGGTCGCTTCGGTAATGGAATGGAAGAAATGGCTGTCAAAGGGCACGCGCACCCATTCCGCCGGATCTATAGGTCCGCCCAGCTCCAGCGCTCCCATTGGCCGAAACGCGCGGAATTTTCACGTGGTTTGCCGCCAATCAACGTGCCAAATCCGAATTTACGCGGCTTTATACCTAAAACAAGGCTATTATCGGACATAATGTCCTGATTTACAGTGGCTTGATCGTTATGTAAGGACGGGACACCAAAACCGGACGGGGCGCGGGAGAACGAGAAAGCCGCGAGCGTGAAAGCGCGAGCGGAAGCGGAAGTGGACGTCGAGGCGCCGGTCGTGCGCGCGCTGTACCGCCTCACCCAGGCCGACGTGGGCCATGGAACTCGCGTGCCTGCTGTGCGCGAAAGTCGTGTGCGTCCCCGCTGCGGCGCGAGCGGCGGAGGATGCGCCGGGGAGCGGCAATTTGCCGCGGTCTGCGGGCACCACCGGTGACTCTCGAGACGAAGACAGCGCGGAAAACGGAAGGACGACGAAGAAGAAGAGCCAGGACGAGCATGTTGCGACGTGTACGTCGTGTGGAGGTTACTTCCACGCGCCGTGCGTGGTCGCGACGTCGCTGGGGAGGAGCGGCAGCGTGCTAATTGACCACTCGACGTTCGTCTGCGACGCGTGCAACGGAGCGGACGCCGCCGCTTGGGATGCCGCGCCACTGAGCGCGTCGACGCGGCCGCTGATGGTACCTGTGGGCGCAGTCAGCTACTTGCGCTGTGGTGTTGAAGGTGTGAAGCACGATGCTGTGCCGTCAAGCGACGAGGACGAAGAGACAGGTGACGGCAAGAAGGGGTGGCGCATCTTCAAGAAGAGCATCCAAGTGTGCGTCGCGTGCCGGCAAGTGGACATTAGCGCCGACGACCGCGTGACTTGTGATGCCTGTGGAGCAGCGGTGGTGCATCGCAGTTGCGTGCAGAAGCAGTCAGCAGCGGCGACTGAAACGCCAAAGTCTGGTGGGAGGAAGCGCCGACGCACGCTGTCAGGACAGAGTGAAGAAGCGGCGCCCGTTAGCGTATGCTGCGCTGACTGCTGTGCGATGACGATGGGTACGGGGTCTTCTGAATGCACGGGGATGATTGCGACGCGCACAATCGCGCTGCTGCTGCCAGCTTCTGATCGTGTGAGTGATCAAGAAGACGACGCCGTGGAATGGTGGAAAGCGTGTCCATTATGCCATTTGAAGTTCTGCCTTCACGAGTTCAGCGATGCTCATGTGCGCGACGCCAGACTTGAAGATGTTGTTCGGCATGCGGACAGCGACGATGACGCCGAGTGGGCGTGCCTGCATTGCAGCCGGCAAGGGGGAGGCAACAACAGCAATACTCTAGCAGACCAAGCGGCTGATGTACAGCACGTGGAAGATGGTACTTCACTTCACCCAGGGGCAGCTCCGTTTTCAGCTGACAATGTTGTCGCTGTAGTGGATGGGGACGCGACTGCGGGGAATGCTGTTGCTCTGGCCGCTCTTCCAGCCGTCCCAGCTGAGATTGTAACTCTTCTTATCTGCGACGGGTGTGATGGCGAGTTCGAGATGGCGAGCATTGTTCCTCCGATCGCTGAGGTACCCGAGGGCGACTGGTTCTGTCCCACATGCCAGCAGTCGCGAGCGCCCTCAGCAGAGGAGGTCGCCAGCACCATGTCCATCCCCGAGTCGGCCGCGGCCGAAGCGGCAGTGCCAGCTGTGAACGTCACGCTTCTGATCTGCGACGCTTGCGACGCCGAATACGACATGGCTGCGCTCAATCCCCCGCTCATGGAAGTGCCTGACGACGACTGGTTTTGCCCGCCCTGCGAGGCTTGGCGACGCAAGCGGAAGAAGGGTAAAGCTGCGATGAAGTTGCTCAAGAACAAGGCGGCGGCAGCTGCAGCGGCGGCAGCTGGAACTGCGAGCGTGACAAGCGCCGCCCAAACAATTACCCCGAAGAAGGCGGTCGTTGTTCCGAAGAAGGTTGAGCTTATTGCTGCCGTGCCGGCGCCAGTGATGGACGTGGTCACAGTGCTGATATGTGACGGCTGCGAAGGCGAGTTTGATCCGTCGTTGCTGGTTCCTCCGATCCTGACGATCCCAAAAGGTGAGTGGTATTGTGCCACTTGCGACGCCGCCAGACCGCGGTCCAAACGAAAGCGGCAAGCTAGTGTGAAGACGGAGTCGAAGAACAGTAATCACCGAGCGTGCGCAGGTTGTGACGCGAGACTGCCAGGTGTCGCGCCATCGTCTCACTTGGGGACGGATGAAATTGAATTATGCGAGAACTGCCGCAACTTGCAGCCCGTCTACAACAAGCGACGGTCGAGCGCAGCCAGCACTGCTTTACCGGAAGCGAGCGCTGTCCGTCACGATGGGGGAGCCTCAGCAAAGAAGCGTAAGCGCCCCACCAGTGGATCCAAATCCAGATCAGGCGCGAAGAGCCGTAAACTCGAGTCCCGCGAAGAGCTCAGTAATGATGCGGACGCTGCCGGTCCTCTTGATTTGTCAGAACTAGAAGGTGATGGCTACTTTCAGGTGGCGTTACCGCAGCCAGTCGAGTGGTTCAAGGCAGCCATCGCGAGGCAGCGACGTGAAGACAACGCGGCCAATTCGTTTGGCGATGGTGACGGAGTCGAGAATGGCGCCGTAAGCGACGTTGACGACGACGACGATGAAGATAGCATCGCGATCATTTGCGACATCTGCTTTGGCGAGTACAAGATGATGGACATCGTCGGCTCGAACAACCCGAACGACGTGCCGGCGCGGCCGTGGTACTGTGCCGCTTGCCTCCGGAGCCTGAAGCGGAACCGTAAGAAGAAGCAGCGCTTCTCGAAACAAATGCTCCTCGAGTTCCGCTTGTACGGCAGTCTATTGCGCCCCACGTCTGCAAAGGTGATCGACGCGTACACTTCGGCGTTACGTGGGAAGCTTCCGCGATCGGTTGACGAGCGTAAGCGCATGTACGCTCTCGTGGGAAAATCAGTGGGCATCTACTTCAAGTGGGACAACTTTTGGGTTATGGGCCGTGTGGTGTTCTTCGATGAGTCCCACCCGTCGATGCTCCACACAGTTCGTTTCCCGGACGGCGTCGTGCGGACACTGCCGCTCTACGCGCTTCCGTTGGTGATCGGCACGAGCTCATTCGTCTACGCCAAAGTGCCAACGCTGCACAACCGGTGGTGGCCAGCCCAGTTGTTGCGCATGAACCTGCTCGCAAAGAAGCAGTTGCTGCCGACAGTAGAAGACGAGGAGACTGCATTCAGCCACTATCGTCTCCTTCGCATATTCGCTGGAAACAATGGTGCTGGGTCGTCACAGAACGTGTCATACTGGGTGCCGAAGTACCTGTGCCGATCGATGAAAACCCCGCCAACAGAGACATGGGATACCAGCAACGCGATTCCAGCGGAAGTGAAGGCCACAGTCGATGAGCAGCATGCCGCGGCCGAGAAGCAGGCGGCAGCGGAAGTGCAAGGCGAGAAGCACATCCTGGACGACGCATTAAGTCACCTGTTGGCGCAGTTTCGCAACAGGATTGGTGTCAGCGCGGACGTCGGAGATCGGTGGCGTCAGGTCGCGGAGACTCTCGTTGGGCTCGAGATTGTCCTCTCAGGTGGCCACGGCGACCAAGCAGACGGTGTTTACACTATCACCGGATTCAATGCGGACTCCGACGCCCACACCCTCACATCAAGCGACAGCACCGACATAACTACTGAGCTGAAGATGTTGGAGTCGTTGGAACGCGCGCATGTACGTGTCTCAGGTTCGCCGGCCGCGTTTAGCGACCTTGCGGTCAAACTTGGCGAGCGCGGCGACCGCGAGGCGGTGATGCAGTCTACCCTCATCAAGGACATGGCGAAGGAGGCCGGCGTGGCTGGCTCTACGAGTGCAGATAGCGATAGTGAGCACGGAAGCGAGGCGGTGGTGAATTGTGCGCACTGCTTGATGCCAAGCCAGTGCCTGGCCGACGAAGACGGCGGATCTGACCTGCCTCCGGAGGAGATGGTGCAGTGTTCGCGGTGCTCGACCTCGTTCCACGTCACTTGCTGCGATCCGCCGTACTATCCCGTGTCGATTCTCAGTGAAGACGGTACGGAAGTGCTCATGCCGGATCTGAAGGTGCCGTTCGTATGCAGCCAATGCACGGTGTGCGCCGGGTGCGAATGTCGTGAGTCGTGTAGTAAGCCCGATCCTGTCACTGAAACCAATATCAGCACGTCGTCGCCGTCACTGAAGCCTACTGCGACGACTTCAGCAACCGACTCGAGCAACAAGGTGAAGCACAAGAAGAAGAAACACGCGAAGTACTCATCGAACGAGTTCGAGGACGCCGGAGCAACAACACGCTGGTCGCTCTGGCAGGTGCCGCTGGGCTCCGTCTCGCTCTGCGAGTCATGCGTGCCGTTCTATGAGTCCAAGTGCTTCTGCGGTGTATGCAACCGCATTCTGGACGATGAGGCGCTTGTTACGTGCGTCAACCTGCTTACATGCACGACGTGCCACCAGTGGGTGCACTCGGAGTGTGAGCCCGATCCGCATCCTGCTTTCCACACGTCGGCCATCAACGACGATTTTAAGCTGGACGTTGTGGTCGATATTCCTGACGTGTCGAAGAGCGCGATGGGTGTCAAGCAGGAGCGTGGCGATGGGATGGAACGTGATGATGGCGGCGCTATCGGTTTCGACAATGCAAGCAGAGACGAAGGCAAACCGGCGAAACAAGTGGACGAAGACTTCGCGTGCTCGTTGCGATTCAAGCCTGGGTACGACCCGAAGGCGCTCAACAAATACGAGTGCCTGACTTGCCGAAAGGTTCGCATGCTGCGCGTGATTCACCGCTTGGCACTCGAAGACAAGATCGACCTGTTCAAGGAGCCGGTGACCGAGGCGATCGCCCCGACGTACTTTGACGTCATCAAGGCGCCCATGGACCTGAGTACGATGCAGCGCAAGATCTTGGAGAACGCGTACACGAGCACCAACTTCCGCGAGTTCCGCGACGACTTCGAGCTCATGTGTCTCAACGCCGTCACGTTCAACTCGAAGGAGCGCGACTTCCTCATTTGGCGCGAGGCCTGGCGCTTTTACGGGCAAGGACAGAGGATTTTCCGTCAGTCCGCACCAAAGAGCCGCATGAAGCAGCGCGGTGGCAAGTACTATGACGCGTTGGTTATCGCAGCAAAGCGTCAGCTTCCGAACAACTCCCTTATTGGAAAGCAGCAGCTGGGTGATGATGACGAGGACGACGGAGGAGACGACGATGCAGCAGACCACTTTACGACGATGACGGAGAATGGCAACGCTACGGGTGGAGATGCTGCGAGCCTTGGCCAGAACGAGACGAACGGTGACGGGCAGCGCTCCAAAACGGACATCGCTGCGGCTACTTCTCCGGATGACCATGGGTCGCGCACCAAGGAGAGCACGAGCGCCGGCGTGGATAGTAAGAAGCAGACCGGGTCGACCGGTGGACTAGCACCTACATCCACAAGTGCCGCTGGTTCCGTCGGAACTGCCGGGGGCTTGACCGTTTCGGTACCGTCAGTGGCTGCGCTGGAGCGGCGGGTGAATTTCGCAAAATCAGCCAGAGAAACATTCGTGATCCAGTCGGAGCTGGCGCACGACGACACCCCCGTCTCGCATGTTGAACTGTTCACGATGTCGCAGTCACGCACGTCGGCACACTCGTACTGCTGGCTGGACATGTGCGTATCGTGTGGCAGCGCTGGTCTGCGCAGCGACATGATCTTTTGCGTCGACTGCGGCGAGTGCGTCCACGTGTTTTGCACGCCGGACATGACTCAGGAGCTACTAGCGACCAACGAGCAACTGCGCGCGTTCTGGCGGTGCCGGAACTGCACTATGTGCGAAGTGTGCGGGCGACCGCCAGCCTCAAGTGGCGAGGAGCTTCACATTTGCGGCCACTGCAGGCGCGGATACCACGGCGCATGCCTCGTTCCAGTCATTCATGACCACTCTGACGGTTATGTGGGCGATAAGTCTACGTCGGGATCGAGCGCTGACACTGGTAGTAGCGACAGGAAGACTGCTGGTCAGCGTGGATCATACGGCGCTACGTTCTTCTGCTCGAGCTGCATCACGTGCCGGGAGTGCAACACGCCCCAGCCAGATCAGACCTACAGTTTCGACCAGCATGTGTGCCTCCCATGCCGCAAGCGCAAGGAGTCGGAGTCGAAGCTGCTTCAGGAGAAGAGCAAGCCGCTGACGCAGGTGTGGACCGCTCACGCCCGCAAACAGCGCAAGGACAATGAGCGGTGCCCCATGTGCAAACTCAAGTGGCATCCAGACGATGAAGAACTGATCCAATGCGACGCATGCGAGCGGTGGGCGCATCCAAAGTGCGACACGCTTTTTACGACCGAGCCAGAGCGATACAAGACGCTTGTCGATGACCCGAGTGCGCCGTACGTGTGTGCAGTGTGTCGTCCAAAGCAGCGCGTCTACCTGGCCGACATTTCTGACATGTCAAGGTGCCAGGTGCTGATCGACTCTATCCAGCGGAAGCGAACACAGTGCGATGCCAAGTGGAAGGAAGCGCGGCATCAGCTCGCAAAGGGGCGGCAGTGGAAGGCATGGGCGGACAACACAGCGGTGTATCTGTACATTCTCCGGCTCGGTGAGGAGTGTCTGCGCACGTTTTGCTACCGCAGCTTAAACTTCAAGGACGACTGGTTCCGATTCACCAAGGCACAGGAGCTGGCGAATAGCAAGATTGAGCTACCGGCGTGGCTGGTGCAGAAGGCAAGTCGGTATCTGCGGTTCAAGCGGTACTCTCGCGGTCCGAGGGCGGCACAGCGACGGCGCGTACGCAAGGCGAGCAACTTCTACTCAAAGCAGGGCGTGAGCATGCAGGACGACTCCAGCGCAGTGTGCGCGATCGTGTCAGAGGCAAGTAGCTGCGCCGCGTTGCTTGCATGCGTACAACTGCTCTATGGCTGGCGGCCGCTGCCCAAGGTTGTGGTGCACTTGCTGGAACACGCGTCGGTCCGACTGGCTGAGAACGGCAAGGGGTCAGAGGAGGTCGAGGAAGGGTCGCTAAGCGAGGCGCTTCTAGATCGGCTTTGTGTGAAAGACGCAGTCATGACACTTGACGAGGAGATCGCCATGATCAACCATCAGTACGACCGCCGTGTGGCCAAGCGGCACCTTGTTCGCGACCAGCAGCAAGACGACTTGATGGTCTTTGGCGACAACGATACGGACGTGCTGCTCTCAGCTCGTGCTGATGCGACGCCCGCCACGATCGAGAAGCCTCCCACCGTTCGTACAGAAGAAGCGAATTCGAAGGCGCAAGGGGAACAAGCGGCGGTTGTGCCTCCGACCTCGACAGTAGATGGCTTCGAAGTGCCGAATACCTCGACCGACAAACCTGCGCTCTCCACGATGAACGAAGAAAGCGCCATCGACACGAAAGAACCCGTGTACCTGACGACGAGCACGCCCTTGCATGGATGGCCAGTCGCTGCTCCTCCCGCAGAGAAAGACCAGGCGGAGAAACAAGTTACCACTGCCAGCAGTCCTACTTCCGCTATTGCCAAGGCCAGCTCCGGCGGTGAGCTCGCGCTGCGCACACCATTCATCGACAACCGCTTTTGCGCGTTGTGCTTCATGGTCGGCGACGACACGCTGTGCGGGCGACTCGTTTACACGGACCTGGAGCAGTGGGTGCACGTTAACTGCGCGCTTTGGTCGGTCGAAGTGTACGAAGGCGATGGTGGCGTACTGCACAAGTGCCAGCGCGCCAAGCACCGCAGTAGACTCATCCGCTGCGATGCGTGCAATCTCGTGGGCGCCTCTGTGGGCTGCAGCGTCTCGCGTTGCCAGAAGCACTACCACTTTCCGTGTGCTGTCGATCTGGGCATCGTATTCCTGCCCAATGGCGACACGTGTTGCACGAAGCCCGAGCACCTTGAGTTGGTCGCGCGCAGATACGCTGCCAAAGCCAGCAAGCTGTTGCCTTCTGGTGCGGTCGCCGCGGACGCAGCAGTCGATGAATCCGGCGACGTGGTGATGACGAGTGATGGGCAAGCGGATGGCGTGCCAGATAGCGAAGACCTGACGAATGATGAAGTCAAGGCCGAAACGGCCGGCCAAACGCCCGTTCAGGGTCAATCGTCAAGTGCGAACGTGAACGATGTGGTCATGGAAGAGCCCGGCGAGGACAAGAAGTCGCCGCCACGTGATCAACCGGACGCGATGGTCACGATGGCCGAGTCACCAGACGAGAAGACGGTGGGTAGTGATCTCGCGACGTCGTCTCAGCCGGTTCTTCCAGTTGTCGACCCGACGACGGAGCCGCGACGCTCGTTGCGCAGCGACCCGCCGCTCGTGCTATCGGACGCCAAGAAGAAGAAGTCGTCGTCCGAGTCGAGGACCAAGAAGAAGCGGCAGATGTGCTTCCGCATCGGTGCGCTCACGGTGCACTCGTTGGGCCACATTGTCGTGGGCAACGCGCACTTCCATTCGCGCGACGCCATCTTCCCGCTGGGCTTCCGCAGCTCACGCATCTTTTGGAGCACGCGGCACGTCGGTACTCGCTGCCTGTACGAGTGTGTCATTTCGAGCACTGACGTGGAGGAGAGGCTGGAGCAGCGCAAGCGTCGCGAAGCGGCTGCTACCGTGAATGAAGTGGACAATGAAACATCTCAATCACCAGGCCAGCGACACGCGATGGCAATGCGTCCAAGCACTGAGACTGACCCTGTCGGCAGAAAGCGCTCCCGACCGCGGCCAGTGTTTAAGATCATCCCGTCTGACGACCCGACCCACCCGATCGTCTCTTCGTCTGCGAAAGACGCGCTCATTGAGCTGCGCAGCCGCGTTGTGGCGCTGTATGACGACCCGAAGATGTTTGCTGCCAGTGGCTCCCATGTCAATCCGTTCCTCAACCGCACGTCCTGGTTCTCGTTTGCGCTGTCAAGCAGCTACTTCTTCGGGTTTGGCATCCCGGCGATCACCAAGGAGATGGAGCAGCTGCCGTTCGCGGCGACGATGGGCATCAGCCGCCGCTGTATCGCCCGCAAGCACCGGCAAGACGCCATCCGGCGCCGACACGGGGCGTCCTCACCACTAGCGGCGGTCGACCAAATCCGTGCGGGCGACGACGAGGATGACGCCAACGAGCAGGTTTACGTCTTCACGCAGCATTTGCCAGCGCCGCACGAGTTTGATCTGGCGCAGCGCGTCGTGGAGCAGCTCGTCATCGCCGACGAGCGCGCGCGGCAGTCGTCGGGGTCGGCACGCACCGACGGCTTTGAGGGGAACAACCTGTTCGGAGCTCCTTCGCGCGCTCGGGCCAAGTCGACGCGGCGCCTGTTGGCCAAGCAGGCGACGAACGACCCTGCCACGGAGGCTAATGGGTCTTCCGGGGTGAACAACAACGCGGCGACCAAGTCGGGAGCTAGCGGTAACAGCGGCGGTGGCGGCAGCAGCGGCGGTGGGGCCAGCGGCGGAGCGATGGACTTGGAGCACTTGCCGATCGCGATGCAGTACCGCGAGCTGCGGAAGCGGCCGTTCGACGAGCGGCTGCAGGTGCGCAAGTCCAAGATCCACGGCTACGGGCTGTTCACCAAGGAGACGATCGCCGAGGGCCAGATGATCGTCGAGTACCAGGGGCAGATGATCTCGCAGAGCGTCGCCGACGAGCGAGAGAAGAAGTACGAGGAAATGGGCATCGGCAGCTGCTACATGTTCCGCCTGGACGAGAAGACGATCATCGACGCCACGCGCTGCGGGAACCTGGCGCGCTTCATCAACCACTCGTGCGACCCGAAGGCGTACGCGCGTGTGGTCACGGTCGAGAACAACGAGAAGAAGATTGTGATCTTCGCCAAGCGCGCGATCGAGGCCGGCGACGAGGTGACGTACGACTACAAGTTCCCGATCGAGGACGAGGCCATTCCATGCGACTGCAGCGCGCCCAACTGCATCGGCCGCATGAATTAGGGGAGACGATGAGCGTGGCGAGAGGGTCGAGCAGTATGTTGAGAGGCAAGAGAGTCGTGTTTGAAGTTGATTTGATTTGCTTCTCAGTCTCAGGACGATCACGCGATAGGAATGAAACTGCCTGGACGTGGTTGGAGCCCAACGCTCCTGAGCCAGTGAATGCAGTAACGCCGACAGCGTCTAGCTGCTGCGCGATACACTCTCCTCTCAACCTGTTCGCGATGGTCGCGGACCGGCCACTGCAGGATCTCTACATGCCCAAACGCGGCAGCCAGTGTCGCCACGCTCAACGTCACGCGCCAGTCCCTTGCGTTCAAGATACAGAAGGACGTCGAAATGGCCGTTCGATCCCACATTCACCATGGCTTGACCCGTAAACTCGCCACGACAGTTCGTCTCAAGCCACTGAACGATGTCCATGCGACCAATGCCCGCTGCGTTATCGATTGCCGAGGACGAGCAGCCTTCGTCTCGATGCTCATGAAGCCACTTGATCACTTCAAAGTGACCGCCCTTTGCTGCTCCGCCCATGGCAAGAGTCGTGCACCCTTCAACGCAGTTGGCATGCAACCACCGGACCATCTCCAGGTGTCCGTTGACCGCAGCTTTATCCATGGCGGTGGTCGAGCACCCTTCGGACCGGTTCTCATCAAGCCACCGAACCATTTCCATGTGGCTGTGCGCTGACGCTCCATCCGTCGCTCGTGTCCTGCAGCCCTCACGCCGATGCGCCTGCAACCACTTAAAGACGTCCAAATGCCCATTGGCAGCAGCTCCATCCATGGCAGTGGTCGTACGTCCTTCGCTCCGGTTCGCGTGCAGCCACTCAACGACGTGAAGATGGCCGTTGGCAGCTGCGGTGTCCATCGCCTCGGTCGTGCATCCTTCGCTTCGATATGCGTGCAGCTACTGGACAATGTCACGGTGTCCATTGGTCGCCGCGCGGTCCATCGCTGTGGTCGTACATCCTTCCGTCCGATGGAGATGAAGCCATTCAACCACATCGAGGTGTCCATTCTCCGCGGCCTCGTCCATCGCAGTGGCCGCCCATACTGGATTGGTCGATCGCGAAGCAACCGGTCGACGAGCCATGCTTTCGTGCAGCCACTTGAGAACGTGGAGGTGTCCGTTGGTCGCCGCGCCGTTGGCAGCGTTCACGGCGTAGAAGGCGTAGTTGTCGAGTAAGCA
>JAADXW010000848.1:0-14991 GCA_023337975.1 Phytopythium ostracodes
CGACGGCTACAAGTCGCTGGTTGCTCTGATCGACGTTGTGGGCGTGTACGCCATCAACGAGGTGATCCAGTCGGAGCTGGTGCCTCTGTTCGGCGCCACGTGCCTGTAAGTGCGCTCGCGTGCCTTTCGTTCACGACGAGACGCGCTGTCTCTCAATCCCTCACGGAGAGAGTAAAGCGGCTGGAGAGGTTCAATGTCACCGTCAGTGGATGCTTCGGTAGCGTGAGGCTCCGATCTCTTACTCTCCTTTGAAAACGTCTAACTCATATTCAATACAACGCCTTGAGTATCATGTGCCCTGTTGCTTGTGGTTTACGTCGCTATTGTTTGCCCTCATTTGAAGCGACGAATACTGACCTGGAGTGCCATATCACGATTGGACGCGATGAAACGAACCACCAAAAGTGCTTTGTTTGGGATGCTATGTGGTATTGACGGACGTGCGGTTGTCGCCGCATCGGCCAAAAGAGACCGGCCAGCTGAGGCGGGAACGACAATCAGACTCCCTCCAGTCAACAGCCAGCCTTGTCGACCCTGCGGCGTGATGATTTCTGAACTTTCACATTGGCGAACATCAATACGACGCGTCAGCTGCTGCGAACGAGCTCGACGTGCCGTCCTGTGGCTGCTTTAATTGCGACACCCACTGTCCGGTTAAGATGTTCGCCTGCGACACTCGTCACTGCGGGGAACTAAACGACACCGCGTCAAACGAGCGTCAGAGGTAACGGTGTGATCGTACAGAACTAGCATCGCAACGTATTGTGCAGACGATACCTTGCATCGCGTTCCGCGCTGATGCCACAACTGCGCTCGCCGTCGGGAAGAAAAGATCGCGGGATCTTGTCACCGTCATCTTGGACTTGTAAAGTACAATACAGTGCAGTACTGATTGGTTGGTTGATCGGCAGCAAAGGTCTGGCTGCGTCTAGCTGCAACTTTACTCGCGTGTGGTATCCGAAAGTGAATATCTTTCCGGCCCGATCTGGCGCCCGTTGGCTGCTACAGTTTCACCAACGTTGAAGTCAAATCAGCCATATCATCGCGTCTGAGTTGGTTTCTTCAACAAATCGCGTTATTTTGGGCTTTTGGGTTGACCCTGCTCACGCCATTCGCCTAAACTAAGATCTCGATTCTACACCAATGCCAAGTCGGTATTTTATGGAAATGCGGACATGATTGGTCAGTTCCTGTCGCATCCTTCTGGACACGCTTGTGATTGGTGAAAAATAACTGTTGACGCCGGCCAATGGTAATCAAGAACCCGATCCAGCAACTTTACCCTGACCAATTACCGTGAAGCAGTACACCAAATCAGCCAAGGAAACTATGGAAACCACCCACGCAATCGCACATGGCGTGAGTGACCCGCATTTTCCCACCCTCTCATTCCGCAACCTGCCCCGTCCGTTTGAAGGAATAAGTTGCTCAAACGCGACCTCCCTCCCGCCAAAGTACGATTCCATCGCGTTCTGCGTTCCTTCAAGATCCGCTATTCCCGCTTCCGCTCGCCTCAGTTTCGGGTTTATCGAGTCGAGCACAAACGCCTTCGGCTGATCTTACCGACCCACTAACCGCCACGACCGGCCCGTGAACGACGAAGATGACGACACCCACGCACAAGCCGCTCAAGGCCCAACCGGCGGTGCTCAAGCTGAGCCTGGGCGCGCGCACGCACCGCGTGTCGGTGGACCTGGCGACGCTCACGTTCGACACGCTGGTAGCGCATATCAAGGCGACGCTGGCGGACGCGCTGCCCGCACAGTGGGTTATCGAGTACACGGACGACGAGGGCGACCGCGTGACGCTGTCGCACGCGCGCGAGCTGGGCGAAGCGCTCAGCGTGCTGCTGGACGTGCGGGACTCCACCGGTGGCGGCAACGCGATCGCCTTCCGCGTCGTCCCGCGCGCGGTGCCGTTCTCGAAGCGTGTCGCGCCGTTGCTGCGGAAAGTGGGCGAGATTTCGGCGTCGGTGGCGCGCGTGGCCAGCGAGCGGTCGACCCAGCTGCGTAACAGCGAGGTCGTGAGCCGCGGGCGCGCATCGCTTACGTCGTCGGCGACCCGCACGGGCTCACTGCTTCGGTCTGCGAGTCGCGGCGTAGCGAACGGTTTGCACCACGCGCACTCGGCGGTGTCTACGCGGCTCGAACGACGACGATCGCGCTCTTTTTCGTCGTCATCTTCCTATCCGTCGTCGTCTTTATCGTTCTCCGAGAGCGGCGACAAGCACAGCAACGTGGAATTCTCGCCCACAGCAAGTGCGGACGTGGAGACCGTCGATCTACGTGCTAGCACTTCCAGTTCGGAGCCTGACGCGCTGACTGATGAAGATGTTCAACACCAAGCAGAGGAGGAAGAAGAAGAGCTGCCCGCGCTCGTCCCCGTCGAATCGCTCGAGTCCAGCCAGGACGAGGAGGAGCAGGCGGAGGAGGTAGCGTACGAGTCGGACGCCGACACGCTCGCGACCACGTCGTGCGACGAAGAGGACCGTGATTGGGACCTGGTGACCGCGCCGTCCGCCTCGACGGTTGGTACCAGCATGCCGCTCATCGCCGAGGACTCGTGAACGCGGTGAGCTGCTTCTCACGCTCGTCATATTCGCGAAACACCCTGCCTCTGTATGGATAGTGCTCGTCTTATTTGCTTTTCTTATCGCCAATAATGCTACTGGTTCTTACTGATACTCAACGAGAGCGATCGTTGACGTCTTCTTATTGTTTTTAAGTTGGTGGTAATGTTAGTAATGCGCCTTCCGTCCAAATAAGAAACACCGGAAGGCTGGTAATGGTGGCGCACGCTCGCTTTCATTACATGACGTTCTAATCGCTCAGTATCACGACTGGGCTTGCCGCTGCTGCGCCATCGACTTGGGCACGGACATGGGGGCGGGTCTCGCTGCTGTTGTCATGCTGTTCATGCTTGCGGCTGAGTGGATGCCGTTGCCATTCGACGACCCGCCGCCATTCGCTGGAGCCGCTGCGTTAGGCTTGGCCTGGCCGAGCGCCACGTTGCGACAGCGCGCGGCGAAGTTGAGCGAGCAGAGCGTCTCCCACGCGTTCCACTGCACCGGCGACACGTTGACGAACATGAGAACCTTGGAGCTGCCGCTGAGCGAGTCTTGCAGTAGGAACGTGAGCTTCGAGTTCCGGTACGGCACGTGCTTGCTGTTGGACCCGAGCGCGGCGATCACGTCGCCCAGCGCCGACAGCGACCGGTTGATGTTCTGCGCCTCCTTCAGGCGCTGTCCACTGGCTGCCGTCTTGCTCACGCGCTCCGAGCCCGCCAAGTCGATTAGGTGGAGTTTCGATGCGCGCCGTCGTGGTGGTGGCTGAGATTGTGACGGATCCGCCTTGGAAATGGCGGCGTTGGTCGTGCCGGCCTCGATAGTGATCGACAGCACGAGGTGCGAGCGGCTCGAGTGCTCGTTGAAGTCGTGCGCACCGACGCTGCGGTGCGAGTGCCCGAGCTTCATGAGGTCCAGCACGTCGTTCTCATTGTGCACCTCGACCTCGATCAGGTTGTCCACGTACACACCCGTTTTGCCGATGCGGATGTCCAGCCCCTTGGGCGGTGTGTTGCCGTTGCTACTGGTGTTCGTGCTGTTGTCGAGTAGATCCACGACGGTCTCGTTGTACACCTCCAAGATGCTGAGCTTCATGATGCACTCAAAGTTGCCCGAGGCCATACGCGAGTCGCGGATCGTGAATAGCTCGCGCAGCGCGCGGTAATTGACACCGCGGTCGTTCGGCGGGCCTTCCATCGTGTGCGTCTTGCCCGATCCCGTCTGTCCATAGGCAAAGATGCAAACGCTGAAGGTTCGGTCAGTTCTCAAGTCAATCGGCTAGCCACAGCTACAGCAACGGAGCAAACGTACTTGAAGCCGTCGAGCGCACTAACAGCGAGTGCGCGCGTCTGCTCGAACACGTCGCCTTGCGAGCTGGTCGGCTGGAAGACGTGGTCAAACTCGAACGCATACTTTTGCCCAATTGCATTCGTCTTGTCCCCGTTGGCATCGGCGCCACCGACGACTAGCTCCAAGCTCTCGCGGTCGTTTTCTTTGAAGAAGACCGCCGGCGCACACTGCTCACTTTTCTCCTCGACGGGCTGGATTGGGCGCACGCGGCAAAACACGCGAATGTTGCCCTGCAGCTCCATGAGTTTATTGTGCAGTTTGCGTCGAGTGAGCATTTCCTGCGTGTAGAGCTCCGCCATGCGCGTCTTCTCCTCCTGCATCTGCCGAAGTGTGTCGGCACTCTGTGTAACATAGTCGATTCAAACGTTAGTCAGTCAATCACGACACCATTCATCACGAGATGCTGTTATGTGTACCGCTTTTTTGGCCTCCTGGTACCCTTGTCGCCGTGCCGCCTCGACTGCTTGAGCTTGCTCCTCTAACTGAGCCTCGGCATTTTCACAGCGAGACTTGAACTGTATGATTTCTTGGTCCTTCTCTTTCAAGGCGGTCTGCAGGGTCTTTAATTCTCGCTCATGAGATCGCACTTCACGCTTCAGAGCGCGCTGTTGGTCCTCTGCTTCTCCAAGTTGCGCAGCCCGAAGTGCGATTTGCTCCTCCATCTGCTTTTTGATCGCTGCGATCTCGGTCTGAGCTGCCTGCAACTGCTCCATCAGGCTCGAGACTTCACGACGAGATGATGTAAGCTCCTCACTCGCCGCTTGTGCTTGGTCTTCGGTCTGCTGTGCGGAGTCTAGCGCTTTCGAATAAGCAGCCTTCAATCTCGCAACCTCTTGATTTAGCGCTTGGGCCTGTGCTTGTGCTGCTTTTGTCTCGCGATCTTTTTTATCCAGGTCAGCTTGCAGCGAACTCACAGCTGTCGCGCTCACAGCGGCGGCTTGTTCATCAGCTTCTTGACTTGAGTGTTGCTGAGTCGCGAGGTCCCTCTCAAGTCGCGCAATAGTTGACTGGCAGTCACCCAGCTGCTTCTGCATCTCGGCGTTTTCGTGGAGTGCGCGCTCTAACTGGGTCGCCAAATCCCGCCGTATTGCCTGCTCTTGTGTTAGCACGTTCTGCAGCGCAGACTCGCTTTGATCAACCCGTGTCCGTAGCTCGAGTGTCGCCCGCACGCTCGCCAGCTCCTTCTCCATCGCTCGATTCGATCCAGACAGCTCATCTCTAGTTTTGTCACTCGCTTCGACCTGCTTCGAGAACCTGTCGATCATCTTCTGAAGCTCTGATAGCTCGGTCCGCGATGTATCCAATTCTTGGCTGCGTGCTGCGAGCTGAGACTCAAGGTCGGCGACCTGTGCCTTTAATTTAGCCACTACACCGTCGTCGCCGCTGTTGGCTTTGTTTTCTGGGCTATTCTGCTCGTCGCCCTGTTCCGATGGGAGCGATGGCTGCTGCGGATCGTACGGGCGCACAGTCACTTCTCCACGAGGACTCTCACCTTCTAGTGCGGGTCGAGTAGCTGTTGTGACGGATAACGATCCTCCCTGGTCCGACACATACTCAGTAGCGTCCCTAACGGTGTTCGCACCTGCCTGCACGCAACAATAACACGCACCGCGTTTAGCATCTGCCCCGCTACCTCCAATATCAGAGAAGTGCTCGAACTTACGGTTCTCGTGGGTTGGTACGCGGTTGAAGTCCCCGACGCGCCATATCCTTCGTAGTATCCGCCGTTTGACCAGCTCTGGTCACTGTACCCGTTAGCATACGCTGCCTGCTGGCCCAACTGTGAGTTCCCCGAGTCAGGCGGCATCGCTTGGCCCTCTTCTCCCCACGCTGACGTCTGATACGTATTGGCTGAGTAGTACCCAGCGGTCGAGCGATACTGCGGGTCGTAGCGCTTGCGCGATTGCTGCTCCTGCCTCAGTTGCCGGTACATTTGCCGGTATGCGTCATCGCACGGGTGGTCCCAGCGACTTTCGCCTGTCACTTCGCTATAGTAGTACGGCGCGCCCGAGTCGGTCGCGGCGACGTGATACCAACCACTTGGTACTGGCGCTACGAGTGACTCCCGCGCGATCCAGAGCAGGTCCTGGTCTGCGTCGGGGTCCATCCCGAGCCGTCGCGCATGTTCGATGACGCCGGCGCGGAACAGCTCCGGGTCCGTGGCCTCCATGAGTGCCGGCCCGTCGTCCTCCTGCACCGCCACCAAGGACGGATCGTCGTACTCGTAGCCACCGCCAAGGTTAGCGTTACTTGCGCTACCGTTCCCGGCGTGCCACGAGGCGGTGGCGCGCATGAGCGCTTGCTCGCGGCTCTCGCCGCCACTATCAACGCGCGCCGTTCGCGGCTGCTGGTACATGTCGTGGTCCCAGTGGCGACTGCTCCTGTGCTCGCTCGGCTCTCGAGAGGACCGCGCCGACCTGAGCGGAGGCAGCACCGAGCTCGACACCGCAGGACCTGCGCCGCCAAACGCCAGGTCCAACAAAGGAACTCCCTGTGGCCTGCCGCTCCCGAGACGACCACCGTCGCTATCTAAGGCTCCCTCGTCTTCGTAGCGCCCGCAGGAGCCCGACCGGCGGCCGGAAGAGCGATACATCGCGTCTCGCTCCATCAACGCGCAATGCGGCGTCCTTTCCGCGCAAGGTAAGTGCCGCTTCCCCCGCAGGTTGAAGTCAGTTACGGTATTTTTTCGCACGTCGCTTGGCTATATATGTGAATATCCTCAATCAATAATACGTATAGGATGTTTCTTGTGACATGAGGGTCTATACCTGTCAATAGTTTGGTGCAACCTTGAAGAAAGTACGTCGCGACATCCCCCATACAAACGCCAAAATTAACTGTACAAATCAGAGAGAAAGGCGAGGATGACCAGCTTCTGGATGACGGGGATCGTCGCGACGGCGGCGATGGCGACGTTTGCGTGGCTCCCCCTGGCGTCCGGCGGCCCGTACGACGGGTGGAAGCCGCTGCGGTACTGCAACGAGCCCGAACGCATGGAGGCCGCGCGGGTCCCGCCGCTGACGGAGAGCCAGGCCGCGACGCTCGAGTCGCTTGAGCAGGTGCAGGTGCTCGCTCGCCATGGCGCCCGTGCGCCCTACACGCACGTGTTCTGCTGGGAGAACCAGGAGCACAACCCCATGACGGCCGTGTGGAAGTGCGAGTCCACCTCCGTGTCGGTGAGTGAAGGGGGCGAGGCGCAAAGCGTGAGGTGTAATTGTGTTGGGCTCACTATGGTGTATACGTGGCGATTGGTGCGCGCAGTCGCAGGATATCGGGACGAACGCGACCTCCAAGGGCTTCGGACGGCTGTACCGCAAGAACTACTTGGACGGGCGCAATATTCTCCGTGGCGACTGCATGATCGGCGGTCTGCTCGCCGTCGGACGCGAACAGCACCTCAAGAACGGCCAGTGCGTTTCATCGCTTGACCCTGACAGGCGCGGGGATGAATTGCCTCATTCACCTGTGGAGTGTGCTTTTCGCTTCTACCGTATAACAGGTTCCTGAGAGACGCGTACATTGGAGAGGGCCCTCTCAAGCTCTTCCCGACGACCAATCTCTCCGTAAGTGAGTCTGGTCGCATCCTTGATAGCGTCACGATCAATCCCCGCTCACTCCAGATCGTTGGTTGTTTACACGCCAGGAGCTTCCTCTCGATCGGATTTACCTTCGAAGGTAACGGTGACTGCGTCTGTCTGTTTCACCTGGACGCGTTTCGAACTAATGAGAGCATCTTGGCACTAGTGACGACGAGGAGAGGACTCTCGGATCCGGACACGCGCTGATGGACGGCTTCTTTCCGCCGGATGGGTTACTCTCGCATGACGCGCACGATATGCTGGCGTGGGACGTCGCGGACTACTCGGCGGACTACATCGGCCCGAACGAGCGCATGTGTCCAATGCTGACGTTCATCTGGAACGAGTCGATGCAGTCTGAAGAGTACAAGAAGCGAGTCACCAACCCTGTACGCGCTGAGCTCACCAAGCGCTTCGAGCAGCACGTGGGCAAGTTCTCGTGGGATACGGCGCTGGAATGCCTTGCCACATCTCGCTGCAATGATGTGGCGCTGCCCAAGGGCGTGGACGAAGAGCTGTTCGACAAGGTTTTCCACGAGGTCGAGGCCGAGCAAGGCATCTCGCTTGCGTACAGCGGCGCGTGGTATTCCAAGATCGCAATGCAGCCGCTGGCGAAAGACGTCATCAGTCGCGTCGACAAAGTCACGGAAGGGGTCTCCTGGGCGACCAAGCTGGCTGTTACCATGGGTGAGTGGTGAACCTATCTCACCCAACGTCGCGTTGTCTCATCTTCTGATGGTATGGTGCTTGTCTAGGCCACGACTCAACGCTGATGCCGCTCCTAGCTGCGCTTCTTGGCGACAAATGGGACCGGACATGGACCCCCTACGCCGGCATGATCGTCATTGAAGTCTACAAGACCAAGCACAAGTCCATCGCCGCACGCATCATCTTCCACGGCGAGGCGCTCCTCATCCCGGGCTGCAACGACAGTGAGTGCTGGTCGAAGCTGGGGTTGCCATTGTCCATCGTGATATTTGTCTTAATCGCTAATACCACGTGTTACTGCTGCTACAGCGCTTTGTGACATTGTCCACATCTTTGACGCGTTCGAGTTCTCCCGTGTCGGGCGCGAGTGCTCAGTCCCGTCACCATCTAACAGCACTTCATCGTCCCCATCGTCAGCTATAGCGACCGGCAACGGAGCATCATCGTCATCGAGCGGCACTCCGAGCGGACTCAGCGTCGGCGCCTTGGAGGCCATCCTGCTGGCGGGCGTCGTGTTGGGCGTCGGCGTGTTCCTCGGCATCCGCTACCGCCGCCGCAAGAGCCAGCCGCCCGCGCCCTCCTCCGCCGACCACGACGACGAAGAGTCGCTGCTCTGAGAACGGCGTTGGGCGTAGCAGTGAGCATATCCATACACCAAATGGTTGAGCGCTGTAGTGTCCGTCCGTCATGTTGCGATGGACTCTAGGACGGCTTCAAGTTGAAGCTCCACAACCGCGTACATACTATACTTCTGCAGTCGACAGTACTCGCGTACAATGAGTTTGCGGTATCACGGTACTGTGTCTGATTCGAACCCCTTGATTTTAT
This sequence comes from Phytopythium ostracodes, assembly GCA_023337975.1. Taxonomy (NCBI): domain Eukaryota; phylum Oomycota; class Peronosporomycetes; order Pythiales; family Pythiaceae; genus Phytopythium; species Phytopythium ostracodes. Next base: position 9,028 of record JAADXW010000848.1, read on the forward strand.
GTCGCAGGTTGTATGGAATTTCTAGCGTTCCCGCCCATACAAACGCCAAGATAAAACGCAGGGGGCGGGCGCCATTTCCCCATCTTCCACCGCCTACGCATCTATTTATTTTCCGCCGGAACGCTCTGACGCGCGCCTCTCTTCACGGTCAATGGACGACTCGGGTGCGCTCTTTCTCTCTTTCTCCCTGTCTATCTGCGCCACGTACGTACGCACGCATCCTTCTAACCGCTCTCTCCTCTGTGCGACGCCGACTGCAGCGACGGCGGCGGAGCGGCGCGGCATGTGGTCGCTCATCAAGGAGGGCTACGAGGGGCTCGTGCTGACCGTCATCCGGCCGCTGCGCGCGCAGTACGCGGTCGAGGACCTGGGCCCGCGGCGCGCGCAGCTGGGCGAGCTGGCCATCCAGCGCACGGACGTCAAGCTCAAGAACGCGGCGGGCTACACGCTCGAGTGCAGCTGGTGGAAGCCCAAGCCGAGCGAGCACGAGGCGGACAAGCGCCCGTGCATCGTGGTGCTGCACGGCAACAGCTCGTGCCGCCTGGGCGCGCTCGAGCTCGTCATGTACGCGTTGCCGGCGGGCTTCACGGTCTTCGCGCTCGACTTCTGCGGCTCGGGGCTGTCCCAGGGCAAATACGTGTCACTCGGCTTCCACGAGGAGGCCGACATCGCCACGTGCGTCAAGTACATCCGCAAGTCGGGCGACGCGTCTACCATCAACCTGTGGGGGCGCAGCATGGGCGCGGTGGCGGCGCTGCTGTTCGCGCAGAATGAGCCGGGCGCCGTCAGCGCCATGGTCGTCGACTCGCCCTTCTCGAGCCTGCCGCTGCTCGCCACCGAGCTCGTCGAGGACGGCAAGCTGGGCGTGCCCAAGATCGCCGTCAAGCTCGTCATGCGGCTCATCCGCCGCGACATCAAGAAGCGAGCCAAGTTCGACATGTTCAAGCTCAAGCCCATCGCCAAGATGAACCGCTGCGCCGTGCCCGCCTTCTTCGTGGTCGGGCTGCAGGACGAGCTGGTGGCGCCGCACCACGTCGAGGCGCTGCACCGCGCGCATAACGGGCCGAACCAGCTCTTCCAGTTCCCGGGCGGGCACAACAGCCCGCGGCCGTTCAACCTGTTCATCCAGGCGCTGCAGTTCCTGCGGGTCATGAACGGCCTCCTGCCACTGCCGTCCGACCTGTCCACGTTCAACCTCTCGCCGAGAATGAAGTCGCGCGAGAGCGGAGACGGCGGCAGCAGTGGCAAGAAGAAGAAGAAGAAGCGGCCAAAATCGGTCAGGAACCCGCTACCGCCCGGCATGTCGATCGAGGCGGTGCACAAGATGTCCATCAAGGAGCTCAAGGACGCGATCGCGCGCGCAGGATACAGCGACGTGACGTGCATCGAGAAGAAGGAGCTCGTGGACCTCGTGCTCAAGCTGTACGCACGCTTCCGCCGGACCAACAAGGCCGACGACGCCAGCGGAGCGACTGCTGATGCTGCTAGCCGAGATCAGAGTCTGTCGGGCGCGGCGGCAGCGGCTGCGTCGCGGCCCACGGGACTCATGCCGACGACTTCGGCAAGCAAAAGCGCGGCCGCAAGTGAGACGAGTACCGCTACCGGTGCAGAGAAGACGCCGAAGTCGCCAGTGAAGCCGTCGGCCCAGCGCCGGAGACGCAGTGACGGAAACCTTGACATCCCAGGCGAGCTGGCAAGCGGTGGCGCTGGGAATAGGGGCGAGCACAGCCCGGCGGCGTACCTGACGTCGGTCAAGAGCAGCTCGTCGAGCGTGCTGTCGGACGCGGAGATCGCGCGCGGGCTGAGTCTGGACCGCACGAGCGAGGGCGAGGACGTCTCTGGCCGGGAAAAGCAGGAAGAGGCAGACGACGGCGAGAGCGACGGAGACGAAGATGCGACGGCGCGGTGAAGGGCCGCTGACGGCTGTGTGCGTGCGTGTGTGTACGTGGATCTTGGTCGGAGTCGACAGCGATGCTGTTGAACACCGAGCGAGTTGACGCGACTCACTGACGCAAGGATACTAATTAATCGCTTTGCCAAGAATAGCGCAGGGCCGTACCGTGAGTTCTTATGACCCGCCGACGCCATCGCGTCAGTATTCTTGAGGTACGCCTCGCGCTCTGGGTCGGACACCGTCATGTCGGAGTTCACCTGCTTCCAGACGTCGTACTATGTCACCGTCACCGACGTCTGGTCCGCACTCGCCTCGGTTCCGCGCCATCCCTCTCGTCGCCAACCTCGACATCGATGCGCTCGGTCCATTCTGCAAGCGGCCGCCGACATCGCACACGCTGAACCTTCCTCTTTCTTCACCCGCTTTTTCGTCATGGAAGGCTTCTTGGTCCGACTGCCGGCTCCTGAGTATGACACGGAGTCGACGTCTTCCAGGCGCTGGCTGAACAATAATGACGCGGCGCGGTTCACTCGCAACCGGCGCGTCATCACAGGCCGCGTTCTGTACTACACGCTCGGCGAGGGCTTCTTGACGGGGTACTTGTCGCCGACGGACATCGAGCCGGTCGAGACCTTTCAGCTCACGTCGCACCACGTCGACGTCGACGTCATGTACTCGACGCAGGTCTTCCAGGTGTTCGCACGGCGATTGTCATCGCCCGTAGCAGCCGCCTCGCGTCCTGCAATCATCCCGAGCGGCGACTTGAGCGACTCGAGTGATGACGAGGACGAGGACGACGATGAAGACGCGAACGACGTCCAAAACGACGACTACAACGCTCGCATCGAGCTCGACGGCAACTACTCGGTCGTGTTCTTCGCGGCTACCAAGGAGCTTGTGCGCGTGTGGAGCACCAAGTTCCTCAACTGGAACCGCTACGTCTTCGCAGATACGTCGGGAGGTGGTAGATTCGGCGACGACGACGCGACTGAAGACAGCGCGGCGCTCCGGGATGCTCATGAAGCGGTCGTGCAGGCTTTTCGCGCGTCCTGCGTTGGCGACATGTTCTCTCCACGCGTTCGGTTGCATCCACTGGCCTTCACCGGCATTCCTTCCCCACCACCATCGCCGCCAAAAGCGAGCGAGTCGTCGTCAACGCCGATGACTGAGACGGTTGGGCCGAATGCGCAGCCATCAAAGGACGTCCCAAGTGATGCCGGCGACGCTGGCAAGCCTTTGGCCGCACCTCAGCCGCCGTCACGCCCATGGTGGGCGCTGACCGCTCAGTCTCGACGGATCAGCTCGCACTCGCTCCACAAGTAGAGTAATCTAAGCAAACTCGACGCTCACGCTGCCGTCGACTTCTCGCCACTCGAGTGCAGCGCCTAGTAGTCGCTGAGTGTAGACCGCAACAATACGCCGTTCGTCTCCGCCTTGGTCGTTATAGTCGCTGCTGGTGCTACTGCTGTCATCGCGTGGATCTTCCAGTGAGTTCCCCTCCGTGTCCAGAGGGACGACCTTGTACACCATGGAGAGGGAGATGTCGGCTCGCATCTGGCCGCCGTCGCTGCCACTGCTGCTGTCTCCTCCCGCGTGCAAGCGCAGCTCAACTGGCGCCGAGTGCCGCGTGTCGGGACAGATGCAGTAACGCTCCTTGTTGAACATCAAGTGCAGCGTGTCGAGAATGTCACCGCCGCCGTGCGTGCGCGAGCAGCTCACCACAAGCTGCCGCGCAAAGTACAATGCGTTCATCTCGACCGGAAACGAGTCGCTCGCCACCAGTACTGATACTGCCGGTGGTGGCGAATGGACGCCGCTGGTGGCCGACTTAGCCGTCCGGCTGCCCAGTCGACTCCGATCCATCAGCCCCAGCAGATGCCTTGTGATCGCCACAAGAACGTGCTCAACGTTCGCTCCGGCGTACGCGATGCCGTTGATGATGATTCGGTCTCGCTGCAGGTCCTTCAGTGCCTGGGCAAAGCTGCGCGACCGCAGCCGTTCCGAGCGCGCGTTGCCGTCCAATCGATCCACTCGAGCGTGCAGCCAGCGCAGTGGGATGGAGAATCTGCGGTCGTCAACAGCGCGTGAAGGTCGTAGCACCTTGTTGATGCCGTCCGCGCCCGATGTATCCGCACTCGCAGCATCGCCATCACCGGAGTGAATGGCCTCGTCATGCATGCCACGCATGCGCGCGTACAACTGGTTGTAGTCGAGCTCCGTCTGGATGGCGCGCACCCATTGCTCCGCCTCCCGTGGCGACGCGACGTCCAATATGAGTTTCATATCGCCTGTTCTCCGGTCGAAGAACGCAAACGCTTGCCGACGCGTCTCCAACGCCTTCGTGTCATCTTGTTGTGTTTCATGCTGGCCCGCTGCCTCAGCTCGTCGAACGACCCACTCGCCTTCTGACAGGTTGAGCGCTCGACGCGGCGCGCTGCTCTTGAGGATTCGAGCACTAGTGTCCGATGCATGGCCATCTCGACTGCGATTGAGCTCGAAGACGTAGTCGGCGCACTGCTGCCGCGTTGCAAACAGGCAGAAGGTGTGGTCGTCGCACAAGCACGCGTACTCCGTGTGCTGGTGGCGCCAAATACCGCGCCACTCAGTCGAGACGACCCAACTCTGCATGACGATAGCACCTCGAGACGCAGCGCCGGCGCCGCCGATGGTCTGCGCTAGTGTCCAGACGGCGGAGGAGGCTCTTGCTTCGTTCGCACCAGGAGCTGCTGATGCCGCGGTGGAGGGCACTGTTTGGGGTGACGATAATGAAGATGACGTAGCGCTGTTTACTGCGCGCCATCGGTCCAGCGTGGCGCCTCCGTCCGCCTGATAGAGCACCGTCGCGATGCGCGTCACCGGCGGCAGCAATCGATCGAGTGTGACTGGGGCCCCATTGAACTCTGCGTCACGAAGAAGCAGCACAAGCTTTTGTGCCTCTTCCTTGACCGCGAGAAGCCGCCTCACAAGCTCGAGGCCACCGCGGAGAACCGAATATACATCACATTCAGTATCTGCGTTGTCGATCCCATTCGTGGGTTCCATTTTTTCTCGTCTGCGTGTCGAACCGGTAAGCTTGTGAGGCTTCACCGTGTGCTTGCTAATCGGGGACTTGTGAAGGTGGTCACAGTGTCGCCCATGCTGATGGCGTCGAAGTTTGTGTCGAAGAGACGGCGTTTCAATCGTCTGCTGGGTGCTCACTCTCGATCTGGCTGGAGGCGATGGCTGTAGGCAGCTGGGCTGCTTGGAGCGACGAGCTACAGCCTCTGGCGGTCGATACCGATGCGATTTTGGTGAAGAACTTCCGGTGGTCGAGTTGTCGTCCGGGTCTGAGGCTCCGTTGCTTGAACTGCCGTGGCCGGCTTCATCCTTTCGCAGCTCTAGAATCTCTAGCTCGTTCACTACATCGATCAATAGAGCCTTATCATCGAGATCTACTCGTCAAAGAAGCAAGTTAGAGTTAGATCAGCAGCATGCTAGCCTCGATGCTTGATCTTGGCCCGCTCATTGCACAAAGAAGGCGTGCTCAACGAGTTCTCACCGATTCCCGAGCGTACCCGAATTAGTTTGGCAGGCGCTCCGGCGTAGTCACAGTCCGCTTGTTCGTTCGCTTCTGGACTCCGATGTACGATGCGGATCGAACCGTCTGGCGATGCGGAGATGTACGCGTCGACTGGATCATTCCAGTCCTTTCCTAGTGAAGCACGCGTCAAGAAGTCTTTCAGGGCCGCCACAGACGCGTGTCGACTGCATTCAAGACGCAGTAGAACGTCGTTGGGCAAGACAACCCTACAAGTTGTCAAAACAATCGAAAAAGCACAGTCAGAAAGCGTCCGTATCCCCACTGTGGAAACCCACGGATGCGCCATGCCCCAGCGATCTCTTTTACCTCACAGTCCGCGTCATGACAAGCTCCCGGCGCGAATCTTCCTTCTGCAGCCCTCGGTATGTCTTGCCGTCCACGTTAATGGAAGTGCGCAGACGACGATACGAGTGCGACGGGTCTCTTCTGACTGCTGTCACATTCGTTCTCCCGGCCGCGGGAGTTTCATGAGCTCGCTGAGGGTCGCCCG
>JAADXW010000849.1:0-14981 GCA_023337975.1 Phytopythium ostracodes
TGCGAAATCGTAGTTGTTAGCCTAAATAGGAGGTTTGTACCTGTGAATTACACCACATATCTAAACAGCACCAGCCAATTCGTAAAATTGACCGAGTTACGGCCAAAAACGTGGGTGCGTGATTTAATCTGTCGCGGAGTGTAAAAAAAGGAATCATGTGTTGGCACTGTGTCGAAACCAGTATCCGGAATAAGAAAACTTTTCCATGTTACCATACAATTTCTGACATTATTTGCTAGTGAGGCGCACAGGCCTTTACATGTTACGGGAACCGCCCCCATTTGGGCCGCCGCCAAGCCTTTTCGCCATGTTCGCGCGACTCCGTCTCCGTCAGCGTGACCTGCCTCTGCGCACTGGCCCATGCCACTTCTCGACGCCGCAGCGTTAGGTCGTCGCTGACTGAGGGGCGACGAGTGCCTTAGGCGGTGGCGGACCGTGTTAAATACAGCGGCAGCCTGTCAGTGTCCAGCGAACGCGCGCGGCCCTACATTGAGCCATGATGGAGGCGCCCGCCAACGAACCGGAGACGCCCGTGTCGCGCCGCTTCTTCGGCGCGCTCTCGCTGGCCGCGTCCGCCTCTTCCTTCGTCCCAGCGACAGCGCAGCCGCCCGAGCCAGCAGGCGCGCATAACTGGGAGGCAACGCCGGGTGGACCCAAGCCGAGCCAATTCCAGCAAGAGCACAGCACGTTCCACCTGCAAGACGCGTGGCGATTGATGCGCGACACCTCAATGAACACCGCGCGCGAGCGGGAGCTTAAGGACGTCAAGGACGTCTGGGTCGCGGTCGGCGCGGGCGTGGGCGTCCTTCTCGCCATCGTGCTCGCACAGGTCGACGCGAGAGCGTCGCCCGCGATCCAGTGGCTCATCGTGCTGCCCGGCGAGCTGTTCGCGCACGCGCTGCTTGTGCTCGCGCTGCCGCTAGTCTTCCTGAACGCGGTGAAGGTCGGCGTCCACTTTTCTGAGCTGCGCAAGACGCGGCAAGTGTGCATGTCTGCGCTCGCTGGGTTCGCCGGGATCACGCTCTACAGCAGCGCCGTCGGAGCGATCGTGGCCATCGCGGTCGCCAGCTTCTTCCCAGCGAACAGCGCGCTGCGCACGTACCTCAGCGAGATAGCGAGCACCACGGCCAACGGGGCAGAGATCGCGTTCGAGTGTGGGGGCGGAAATGCCACCGACTCCTCGTCGACGCTTCAGCTAGTGCTCGAGAGCAATGGGACGCTCGTGTGCTCCGCCGCTGACTCCAACACAACGGGCTCGCTGTTCTTCCTGGACAACTTCTCGCACACCTTTCAGGTCAAGAACCAGACGGACGTGACAAGCATGACGGAGCAGGCGGTGCGAGCCTTTGAAGTGCTCTGTCCCATGAACCTTGGCGAGTCGCTACTGTCGACGGATGTGATGGGTGTCATGGTGGCTGGACTGGCGCTTGGTGCAGCGCTGTCGCATTGCGCCAAGGTGATCGGCGGGCGCGACTGCGGTGGCCCGCGAGAATCGAGCTTGCTGTTCCTGCTTATCGCCCAGGGAGAGATTGTGCTGACGTCCATCTTTTGGTGGGCCCAGCAATTCCTCCTGGTCGGAGTCGGCTTCATGATCTGCGGCGGTATTCTCCGCTCTTCCGACTCCGCGGTTGTGCCAGGATCGGACGTCGCTCTCGCGCTCTTCGGCGCTCTCTTCGTTGGGCTACTCGTCGAAGTTGTCTCCGTTTTGGGCGTTGCTGTGATTTTCCTGAAGACAAGTCCGCTCCGGTTCACTCGCGAGATGCTTCCTGCGTTGCTGGTGGCCTTCTGCTCCTCATCTTCGCTCGCAGCCCTCCCCTCCACACTGAGAAGCATAGAGGCGACCCGACAAGTGTCCAAGCCGCTGGCTCAGCTCGTTTGCTCGGCCGGAACCGCGCTCAACAAGAGCGGCACCGCTGTGTACCTGTCGATTTCGTCAGTGTTCCTCTTGGCCTCGGTAAGCGGCACATCACTTCCTGCTGGAGCGGTCGTCGTGATGATCCTGGCAAACACGCTTTGCTCAGTCGCGGCGCCACCGCTGGCGGGAGGCAACGACACGGTGCTTGCGCCAGTTCTGGTCGCCGTATTCGGCGTGGCTGGCAGTCAAAGCGCCGTGCTTATAGGCTACCTGGGGGCGCTGAACTGGATCTGCGACCCGCTGGTTGCGGCGGTGAACACACTCAACGACATGATCGTTGCCTTCGTCCTGGCCCGGCGCTTGAACGAAAAGTACCTGGACCAGTCGTACATGACGCAAGACGACGGCACGGACGGGAGCAGCAGCACCGGCCACCAGCACCGCACCATTCGCGAGCTCGAGGCCGACGAGCGGATCATGAGCTTGTCGCTGGGCGACAGCCAGATTGCGCTCTGAAAAGAGTCCATGTATTCATCTGTAGTTGATGTTGGTGCCAAACAGTGCTCGTTTTGTTGCGTGGTGTCGTCGAATAGAGGGAAATACACCGATCTATGCCACGGAAACCAGCTTTGAACGCATTGAGACGTGTTGAGAGTGGTGACAGCAAGTCAGGAAACCCGAAAGCCTTCACGCCGTGTGGAAAAGGTCGCCCCGCCCATTGGAGCCGCTCAAAATTAACCCCAAGGCGCCCCATGAGCTGCCCCAACGGGTTAACGACCGAAACGACTCACACCTGATGGACGGTAAAGGTCGCTCGCTGCCTCACCAGACGTGTCCGAGGCGTCCGACTGCTGCCAGTCGCCCCTGAAGTTTCATTTCCGCTTTGTCTTGAGGCTCTGGACGATCTTAGCAGCATGGAGAACCAGTTCGACGGTCTGTTAGCGCCGCCCAAGTCCACGACCAGCAATGAGCGGCAGTTGCGCGGATCGGTTCAGGGGTCGACAGGTGACCGACGCAGCAGCAGTGGCAACGCCACGAACGCTCGCGGAGGTCGCGTGCTCTTCCATGAGGGCGACAGCAGCGAGTCTCTGGGTGTCGGCGACGAATCGGCGCTCAATCGCGCCGAGCTTGCGGGTCTGTACGCTGCCGGGCACGATCGCGACCCAATGACGCTGACTTTGACACCGCCGACCACGAACTTCCTCGAGCAGCCAGTGATCCTCGGGGTGCGCAAGGACTTCAAGTCGCATCTGCCGGGGCCGATGTCCACCTACAGCCACGCGACGGGGTCTGGCATCCAAGACGACTTGCTGGTGAACCTGGACTACAAGACGCCGAGTCTGTGGCAGGTCGGCGTTGCGGGCGTCATCGGCTTCACCGCCGGCGGCATTCTCAACAGGTGGCCATTACAGGACCAGGCGCAGATGTGGCTGGGCCTGATCGGATACATCCTCTTAATGGCGTTCTCGTGCATCACGCTCCCGATGGTGTTCACGAGCGTCACCATCTGCATCTCCAACCTGTTCGTCTCGACCAAGACGCGATCCGTGCTGTTGCGACTGGGCATCTACTTCGCAGTCGCAACGCTCCTTGGCTGCCTAATCGCTATGGCGGCGGGGTTCATCGCCGCTGCGGCGCTCCACACGCACAGGCCCGGGCCATTGAAGTCTTCGTCCTTCGCGTTCAAGCTCCAGTGCCCTAACGACCTGTACTTCTCCGAGTCGACGGGCCTGTGCGATGCCGAGGCGATTGGCGACGCCATGACGCTCATCGCGACGAACGTCACGGGGTTGACACTCGCGAACGACAACGGGATCGACCAGGACGTGACGTACGCGACGCAGTTCGCGACGTTCATCAAGTACTTCTTCCCGGAGAACATCACGGACGCGTTCGCCAACAGCCAGTTCTTGGGCGTCACAATCTTCAGCATGGTGGTCGGCGCCGCCATCATGGCGCAGTACGACCCCTCGAGCGGTGAGCCGAATCACGCGCTGATCCTGATCAAGCAGATCCACGTCGTGCTCGAGCTCATCCTCAACTGGCTGGTGTCGTACATCCCGATCAGCATCATCTCCATGCTCCTGTACTGCATCCAGTCGGCGACGCTGTCTCGCGAAGCGGTGGACCACGCGATCGTCCTGATCGCGGCCATGATCATCGCCATGGTCGCGCACTTTGTGCTGGTCGTGTGCGTGGTCTACTTCATCTTCGTGCGGCGCAACCCGCTCCAGTACTTCCTGTTCCTGACGCCGGCGCTCATTTACATCTTCGCGACGGGTGAGTACGCCATGACGATCCCCGTGCTCATGCGTAGCATTGAGAAATCGCAGCGGGTATCGCGGACGCTGTCGCAGTTCAGCATCTCGCTCGGCATATCCTTCTCGATGTGCGGGTCGGGTATGTTCTACGTCATCATGCCGATTTTCATGGCGTACACGAGCGGCCACGAGGATCTTCTCACCGTCCCGCGGCTCATCGGCGTGCTCTTCATGGCACTTGGGAGCTGCTTTGCATCATCCCCGGCGCCTGGTGTCGCGCTGACGATCGTCTGCACAATCTGGAAGTCGCTCTTCACCGACACGATCCCTGGGTCGTTCGCCTACGCGATCGCCATGGAGTGGCTCATGCTGCGTCTTCGCCGCATCTACAACATCATCATCATTGCGTTCATCGCTTGCATCGTCGCCGAGCAACTCGACGAGACCGTGGAGGACGAGGAAGACCGCGCGTACATGGACCAGCAGCTGGACATGACCCACCACGCCGCCCACTTGTAGTTTCCTCCCTCTTGATGTCCTCGCCTGGCGAATGGCTTTAGTATTGCTTTGTACTTACATGCGATTAACATGACAAGCGACTTCATCCAATGCGTGTTGCGATTGATCTATACATAAAACGATACATCAGCACTACTGGTTGACTAACGAATGGACCCGGAGAGGATCAACTCGACCGCTTTGCGCTCTCGTAGCTGTCGATGGCTTGGTTGGCGAGCGCGTCGGCCGCGGCGTTGTCTTCACGCCTCACGTGCGAGAACGCAACGTGGTCCAGCTCCGCGCACGCCTGCTTCGCTTGGTCGTAGAGCACGCGCAGGTTGGCGGCCTTGACGCGGTACCTGCCCTGCATCTGCCGGATCACCAGCTCCGAGTCCATGTGGATGTGCACGCGCGTGGCGTCGTGCTGCCGCGCGAGCTGCAGCGCTAGCAACAACCCGCGGTACTCGGCCGAGTTGTTGGTCTCCTTCTCACCCAGGTACTGTGTGGCCGATGCAATCACGCGATCGCTGGCGGGGTCGCGCAGCAGCGCGCCGCAGCCGCTGCGCCCTGGGTTGCCGCGACTCGCGCCGTCCGCGAACGCTAGCACGACTCCGTCGTTATCCGAGTCCGAGGACGACGACAGCGACCGATACGAAGAAGGAAGGAGGCTTCCTCTTCGACTGGAAAGCTCGCACACGCCGGGGACCGGGCGGAGAGTGCGGCGCGCGAGCGGACACACCCGCATCCGCGCCAATCCCATCTCGGCGCTAGGTTGTGTGATTTTGACGTCTGTCCAACGAAATGGCACGATCTACTAGAATAGCGTGGTAAGCATCATTCATCCTCAAATAGAGTAAGAAACACTAATTTGAGTGCGGTAAGGACCTATACTAAATTTAAAACAATAACTGACACGCTAATCAAGACCGTAGGGTGGCGTGGCGCGTTCTGCTCGCTGACTTGAAAAACATCACCAAGGATGGCGATGCTGGCGGTGCTGATCGTGCCGCTGGTGGCGGTGGCGCTGGTGCTGCCGCTGCTCTATATCTTCATCACGTGGGAGCACGAGCTCGTGCAGACGTGAGTCCCGCTCCCGTTCATGCTATTTTCTCGCTATAATAACTAACAGCATCGTGTCAACCGTGTATGCTTGACTGACCAGGTATGGCGCGCTGCCGGCGCCCAAGGACCTGGGCACGAAGGAGTTCCGGTGGCGGTGTTACCTGTCGCCGCTGACGCGCAGTGGGTGGCGCAAGGTCATCCTGCGCAGTCCGTGTCCGCGCGTGACGCTGCAGTGCCCCTTCGGCCTCGTGTCGGCCGACTTTGCGCAGCTCACGACGTCGCTGGGCTTCCCCAAGCCGATGCTCGAGGACCTGCCGTTCGTCTTCCCGCAGATCGCCGTCAGCAGTCTGTTCCTGCAACTGCTGGGAAACTCCAACTTCCCCGCGAGCGTGCGCGACGTCCGCCTCAAGGCGCTCACGATCTGCCAGCTCCGCCCGCTCGACATGAGCATCGGCAACTCGGACGAGTCGACCGCTAATCCGCCGGAGCTCCACGTAAGTTTGTGGCTACTGCGTGCGGTGCTCATATTACCAGCGCTAACACTCGTTTACTCCGTTCCAATGCCGCTTTGGACACTACTAGTGCCTGATGGTGCTCACGGAGAAGCGGTTTTTGGAAGACGAGATCGAGTTCACGGTACAGACAGACCTGTTCGACGACACGGGGACACTGTGGCAGTCGGTGACGTGGCTCTCGGTCCCATTCCGCCAAGAGACCTTGCTGGTGCCGTTGTCGACGTCCGGGGCACAGCTGGACGCGGCCCTGGCCGAGCGCGCGAGCTCCAACGCGCTGACGACGTCCTTTGCGTGCTCGAGACGCAACCTTACAGAGTTCGAGGATGTCGCTGTCGCGGATATCACGGGCGCCAGGACGAACCCGAACGCGACGCCGTTGATGTGGATGCTCGGCCAGACTGCTGCGGCCCTGCAGCGTCAAGAGCGGACCCCGACGCTGCCGCTCATGTTCAACAGTGTGTTCAGTGACGAGGTGACGCACGTCCCCGTCGAGAAAAAGCTTTCCGTCACGTCATGGACTAGTGACGACCGCGTCGAGAAGCCCGTGGTCAAGTTCTCGGTCGATTGCGACGGCAGCAACGTCGTCACGGGGCTGCTCCGCACGGTCGGCTGGACGTACACAGAGCAGCAGCAGCAGCAGCAGCCTGACGCCATCAGGAAGTGACAGCACAGGCGTGTGAAGAGGCTATTGACCGTATACCGTAGCTGTCGTGACCAGGAGACCTGCATGACCGCGGACTTGGACAATTGGCTTCTTTCAGCATCGTACATGGGTGACTACTGTATCAGGTGTAGCCATTTCATACAGTCTATCCTCTGTTTTTCGCGAGAGTAGTATATATACGAAATAGATAGTTATACATAAAACAAGGTATTTAAAAATTTATTATTGGTTAAACTGTATAATGACATATATATTTCGTTACAGGTTATAGGTTTTAGTCAGTCGCGAAAAGCAGAGGATAGACTGTATCTACACATTAGTGACAGCGTGAACGTCACCAACTACATGGTCAGCGCGGGTGAAATTTGGCGGCAGCCACTAAAAAAGTGTCAAAAACTTCAACGCGATCGAGTTTGAGTGTCGAAAAATGCGTCCGGAAAGTCGCTGGCGCAATTTTTGCACATCCGTGTTTTTCGTTCGAGCAAAAGAGTCGAGGCCCGAAGGATAAGAGCTGGTTCTTGAATGGGACATGACTCGCACGGTCGTGGTGGTATCTTTCGTATCTTTCTTATTTGGCAAAGGGGACTTTCAAGTCCGGACAGCGCCAAAGACCCAAGGAAACTGGGACGGATGAGCGAGAGTTGGACGTGCTGCTGCCTGGGCAGTTTCCTCTAATTTTTATCGGGCCTTTACTTCTCTGTTCCCAAAAAGAATCAGCGTTAAGGTTTTTCATTCAAAGCTTGATCTTATGGCTAAAACTACGACTTAGATCAAAAGTTATAAATTGAAAAGTAGTTGTGCTCATTCTTTTTGGGAACAGAGAAGTACACGATAAATGTACAGGTCGGATACACTGATACGCAGTTTAAGGTCGCGAGAGATCTAGCTGACGATGGCCATGCGCCGATCTGATCAACATTGCGTGCGTCCCTCAAACGTTAGACTTGGAGTTTGTATGGAGCTGCTGCATCGTGACCTTCTTCGCGTGCCCCGTCGCCCACTTTCTCCACTACGGTATGCTATCGTACAGTATTACGGCACAGAGGATTGCAGCCGATTCCCAAACGGTATCAACAGCAAATTGAGCCATCTCCGCGGTGCTCTACTGGTGGCTGGATACAGAACGTCGTGTCCGCTACGCTACATCGAATGGGTTGACAGGATGCGAGGACGCGGGGCACGAAGGTGTGAATCTGGAGGCCGATCAGTCTAGCCTTGTCTGCGTGCGCAATGCGAGAACCTTCAGCGAACAAAAAGTCATTTGGAGAGAGCTCCGTCACCTCTGTGTCCGCTTTAAAATGCCGTAGATTCACACCAGTCTAGCCCAAGATAAGCCGAAAATTGAGGTTCATTCTGTACATAGGGGGTTCCACTCGTCTGACCAGTACGATCTTAAATTGCCAAATCCAGGTATGCTATTGTATGTGATTAGCTTGCAGGTCGGACCGCGATCACACCTTATTTTGATAATAAAAGAGAGAATACCCGCGCCAAACCTCAAAGACGAGCAGAATTTCTTCCAAATGAGCGAGAAAAAGGGCCCCTTGCGCGTGAAAATAGACGGGAGAGAGCAGCCACTCGCCGGCCTACAAATCAAATCGTTCTCACCAAGAGAAACAGAAGTTCACACGCCCCCGCGGAAGATTTCCCCTGCGCGAGCGAAAACCATTTAGACTCACGCGGTACTGCACCAAGAGCTGACTCGGGTTGGTCTGCCTGTTGCTGGACGGTCGCCGCGAGCGCTCCGTTTCCTCCTCTGCGCGCGCCGTCGCTCTGCTCCGCTCCAGTCAGCCAGCCACCGAGCCGAGCCGATCGCTTGGGTTCATCGCCGAAAAAAGCCAAACAGCTGCGACGACCCCAATTTTTGTCTTATTTTTTTTTGTTCAGCCAGGCAGTTTTAGTGCAGCCAAGTTGTTGCCGCCGCCCCCCGTCCCTGCCACGAACCAGCTGCTGCGCGCGGTGGTGTTACTGTCCCCAGGTCTCCTTGTTGCGGGCGCGGCAGTTTCCTTTTCCCTCGTGCTTGACGTCGGTACAGTACCGAGCGAGCGAGCGAACCGCCGGAGGGATAAGAAGAAAAGCACTACCACCCGCAGTGTATTAAGCGCGCGGAACAGCTGGGCGGAAGAGAGGGCCGCCGCAAATAAGAGAAGACCAGCGCCCCCACCATATCCCCACTCCCTCTCTCTACGCGATCTGGTCCCGGAAAGTACGCGCCGTCGACCAAGCACATCAGCGGCGTCGTCGACCGAAGTGACCGAGTTATATTAGCGCGACGTTCGACGCGATGGTGAGCTTCGCGGTGGTCAAGACGGAGCCGGGCGCGAGCGGACTGCCCCCTAAGCCGTCGGTGTCGTCGATGGCGGCTCCTGCGGCGGCCGAGGGCGCGCGGGAGCGCGTCGTGCTGTCCAAGGACGAGCGCAAGGAGCGGTACCTGCAGAAGACGCGCACCGAGGCGGCCTACCTGTTCAAGTACCTCATCCTGACGCAGATCGTCGTGTACCTCGAGGCCGGAGCGATCCCGTGTCTGCTGGACCAGCTCAGCGTCGCGCTGCAGATGGACGCGACGGAGCAGGGCGCGCTCGGCGGCGTCGTGTACCTCGCGCTGAGCGCCGCGTCGCCCTTTTGCGCCTACCTGCTGCATCGGTTCAACCCGCGAATCGTGCTGGGGCTCAGCCTCATCTTCAACAACCTGGCCATGCTTATGCTCGCGGGCACGCCGACCGGATACCCCTTCAGCGCGTCCATGATGATCGTCGCGCGCGCACTCATCGGCTTCACGCAGGCCTTCGTGTGCGTGTACACGCCGCTCTGGGTCGACGAGTACGCGCCGCGCGAAAAGGTGGCCGGGTGGATGAGCTACTTGCAGGGCAGCGTGCCCATGGGCGTCATGCTCGGCTACTTCCTCGGCACCGTCTCCAACTGGTTCGTGCCCGAGGGCGGCGCGCTCTTCGAGACGTGGCGCTGGCCGTTCGTGCTGCAGTTCATTGGGCTGCTGCCCATCAACGTGGCCGTCTTCTTTGTGCCCAAGAAGCACCTGATGATCCGCAGCGACAAGAGCCCTAATGGCAGCGTGGCTAGCAGCTCCGAAGGAGTCGTCAGCACGAGCGACATTAGCGAGGAGAACCACTCGATAGAGCTTGCCGAGGAGGCGTCGGCCACTACTACCGCCACTGCTCCGGGCTCCGGCGCTGGAGAGAAGGATCGTCTCATCAGCAACGAAATTGCCACGTTTAGCGGACGCGGCGGCCTGCCATACGAGGAGAAGACTGCTGGCGCAGGAGAATATGAGCCGTTGAGCGGACGCGGAGACTTGATAGGCGGCATTTTTAACTACTTCGACGACGCGCTGACGACCCCGCTGAGTACGCGCTCAACTCGTCACGACGAAGAAGACGCACTGCTGGCTAGCGCCGCAATGTACGGTAGCTCTAGCCAGCGCGGTTTGCGTCAACTGCACCAGAACCAGCACCAGTACCATTTCGGG
This sequence comes from Phytopythium ostracodes, assembly GCA_023337975.1. Taxonomy (NCBI): domain Eukaryota; phylum Oomycota; class Peronosporomycetes; order Pythiales; family Pythiaceae; genus Phytopythium; species Phytopythium ostracodes. The sequence goes on from JAADXW010000849.1 coordinate 10,340, forward strand.
CTGCCCGACAACGATGTGGGCTCTTCGTCTCTTCGCCGCAGCATGATGAACATGCGCGGACAATCCCTGATGGACATCGCTGCGGAGCTTGAGAACGAGGAGTTAAAGCGAAGCTCGAGCCATCAGGAGCCCGGGGAGGCCTCAATCCCTCCTGGAGCAACAAGTGTCGCGATCTCTCGTATTGCGCCGTCGTCACAGAAGCTGCGACTTGCAGGGTCATCGACGTATGGCGCGATGGACACTGCATTGACGCCGATCAAGTCGCCGCAGCGCAGCTACCTGGAGGCGTCGATCTTCGACGAAGAGTTCATGGACGAAGACTTCGAGCAGGGCGCGTTCTTGGATGGCATCTACGAGCTGTTCCACATCCCCGTGTTTCTTCTGATCGTGATGGGCCTCACGACCATCTACTTCGTCGTCACAGGCGTGCAGTACTGGAGCACCATCTTTATGATCAAGTCACTGCATGCGTCCAAGTACCTGGTGAACGCGCTGTTCGTGTTCGTCGCTGGCACTGGCCCCATTTTCGGCGTCTTCTTCGGCGGATGGCTCATCGACCGGTGCGGCGGATACATTGGCGTCGAGCAGCGTGCCAAGGCGCTCGGCATCTGCATGGGACTGGGACTCACCGCATTCGGCATCGGCGCGGGCGCCACGTATTTTCAGGATGTGTACATCACGGCGGGTTTCCTGTGGTTGTTGCTATTCTTCGGCGGCTCGATCCTGCCAGCGTGCACGGGGATCTTCATCTCGGTAGTGCCGGCGGCGCACCGCGCGCTCGCGTCTTCCTTCTCCGTCATGGTGTTCAACTTGTTCGGCTACTCGCTGTCCCCGTACCTGACCGGGCTCATCATGGACTGGGTCATCTCCAAGGAGGGCGAGAAGGGCAGCTACTTTGAGCTGTGCGACGAGGCGTGCGTGTACCGGATCGGCTTCCGCTTCTGCCTGTGCTGGTCGGTCTGGTCCGTGCTGTGTCTCGGCAGCGCGTGGCGGCTAGCGGCGCGGCAAGCGCGCGAGGCGCGCCAGATGATTGAGTTTTATACGTCAAAGGAAGTATTGGAGTGCTGAGTGCGACCTCCCGATTACGACTACAGTTAAATAGCGGACTCGTCCAAGAAGACGCCGACGAAGAAACCAACAACAAACAAGCATTTACGTATTGCGTCCCGAGCGTCGCCGCCAAGCTCCCGACTGTGTAGTCGACCCAGCCGATCCAATCTACCGATCGAGACGAGAAACTTGCGGTGCGCACGGCACGGACAGAAAGTAGAGACTCCCGCGATCGACCATCGACTCGCATTGCGACTCATTCCCTCTCTCTCAGTTGCTCACTACAAGCAACAGGTTCGAAGGAGGCGAATGTAAAAAATGTACATACCCATCCACGATGACTGCTCTCTCATCCGAGTCACTCGAGGTCGATGCCATTATTTATAGCTCACGCTACGCATCGACAGCGCAGTCGGACCCCACACTCACATGCCGAGCACGAGTCGGTCCATGGTGGCGCCCTGGAACTTCTCTAGCGCGTCGCACCAGACCTGGATGGCGTCCTGGAACTTCTCCTCGGGCTTGCGGTCGAGCAGCACGAGCGTGTGGTTCACCTGGTCGATGCGCGCCTGGATTTTCTGATCCAGCACGAGCGCCGACAGCAGCGACTCGACCTCCGCGACCGAGATGCCGTTCAGCTCGCGCGCGATGTACCGCGTGTCCATCTTGCGGTACGGGCGCACGATCTTGAGCAGCACCTTGCTGCGGATCGTGCGCAGCAGCCGGTCGATGTGGTGCTTGATGAACGGGTCCGCCATGACGGCGTCCTGGTTGCGGCCCAGCACCTGCTCGAACGTCTTGATCTCGTCGTGCAGGAACGCGTCCGTGAGCTTCGTCATGGCCGCGATCTCCTTGTCCTTCTCGTACGGCTTGGCCTCCTGCGAGTCGAACACGTTCACCTGCGACTCGCTCAGCATGTTGGCCAGCACCAGGTATTTAAGGCACTGCAGCCGCCGCGGCTCGCCGGCCTCGTCGTAGCTCTTGAAGCTGTCGAAGAAGTCACTCCGCGCTTTGTCCCAGTCACGCTGTACGTTCACCACGGCAGACGTTAACCAGAGTTGCGTGTTGGCTTCCGCTGACAACCACTTCGTACCTGCATCATGTACATTTTCCCTCCGCACTCGCGGATGACGCCGATGATTTTCTGTCATCAGCAGTATTAAACCAACAGTTAGATTTGCGTAGGTGCTCTCACGGTGGCCAATGCGCCCACGCGACTTACCGGGTGGGCGACGCCAGACTTGGTGCGCAGCGCCTTCTCGTAGATGGACGCGAGCTTCTTGTTGTCCTTTTGTGAAGTGTACATTTGGATCTGGAGCGCGTACACCTCCAGGAGCTGCCCGACCGGTCGCCGTTGCGTTCAAGGCGAAGGCGTTAGTTGCGTTGGTACTGCCACTCGACAGCACAGTCACTCACCTGGCTGTTCTTCTTCACGCCATCGTCGCCGTCTTCGTCCTCGCAGGACGCCAGCAGATCCTTGATAATCTGCCGTTCCCCACACGCAGCACGCACATCGTGAACAACCTCCGGCCTTCGTCAAGCACTTGCAGCAGCACAAACCTTGTTCAGGCGCGCAAAGTCGCCGATCTCGTACAGCAGGTTGCCCAGCTTGAGGTTCGTCTTGAACCAGAGGCGCTGCCATCGCAATACACATCAGCAACAGTCAGGCTCTGACGGTCACTTTGCCTACTTGAGAACTGTGCGGCCGCACCTCGTTGCGCGCCTCCTTGAGCGTCTCCAGTGTTGTCTCGTAAAAGCGCTGCAGGATCTCCCAGTTCTGTCGCACACAGCGTCTGTCAGTCGCATCCTAAAGCCCGCTTCCCTCCCCACACACAACCACTGCCACAATGCAGCGCACCTTGCTGGTGGACACAAAGTCGAGGATCGAGTTGATGCCCTTCTCGCCCACGTTGCGCGTGACGGCGGTGCGCGTGTAGCCGAGCAGCTCCTCGTAGCGGCGCATGGCCTCGGCGTGCTGCTGCAGCTCGAAGAGCAGCTTGACGATGCGCTTGAGCGCCTTGAAGCCCCAGTCTGAGTGCTCCGGCTCGAGCGCCAACACCTGCTCGAGCGCGCCCAGCGCCTCGCGCCGCGCCGGCGGGTCGCGCTCCAGGTGCTGCTTGGCCACGTAGTACTGGTTCTCGATCTGCACGTGCAGGTCCGCCTCCGCGTCCTCCATGTCCTCGTCCTCATCGCTGTAGTCGAACTCGTACTCCTCCTCCTCATCCGACATAATGGAGCTGCTTGATGCCTTCGGATCCGCTCGGGCTTCTTCTCGTCCCGGTTTGCGCTTGCTTGTTTGTTTGACACGCGAGTTCTTCTTGGGAAAACCGGTAATGAATACCGGTATTATACCGGTATGAACTTCAATGTGGTGCAGGAGCTTTACTGGTACACTTATCCATCTCGTCGTGCACTAAGAGCAGGCAATTGCACCTCTACGCTATTCATACAACGCGACTAGTAGCCTCCCCGCTATGCAGCGAAGCCACGTCGCGACCACGCAATCGATCACATGAACCAGCTGAGCGGCGACGCCAGCGTCTTGCCGAGTCGCTCCTTCCAGCCAGCGGCCGCCTCTCGTACACGTCCAGCCGCGTCTTCTGCTCCCAAAGGAGCTGCTTGCACTGCTCCAGCTCGGATTGCTGGGCCGACAGCATCTCCTCCACCTCCCGCTTCAACTCGACGAGCTGTCCGTGCGTGCACTTCATGCCACTGACCTCAGTTGATGGCGAGGGAGATGACGAGTCGATCTCTAGCGCCCAGTGGTTGCGCTTATGCAGGTTGAACAAGCAGTTGTCGGCGGCCTCTCCAAGGTTCCTGAACGAGCTGAAGTCGAGGAGCTGCTTGACGCTCAGAACGGCGCCGCGGTCGACAACGTAGTCGTACTCGGCGTCTACGTCCCCGCCCACGAGATGGGCATCATCGTCTCTCGTCCAGCCGCACTGCCAGGCCGGGACGAAGGCGCGACAGATCGCCTTGAACAGGTCCTGCTCTGTGAGGTTCTCGCTGAACGCCCGCTCGATGGCTGCTATGACGCGATCAGCGTCGGCCGTTGGGACCGACAATACGCTGCGGATGCTCGTGGAGTCTCGGCCGCACACCTCGACGTCGTTCTTGAGGTCGACACGGAGCTCCGACACAGCATCTCGCCTACAGCCCTGCAGCCAATGCAGCAGAGGTCGTGGCGCTTCGTGGCGCAAGCATCCGGTCCCGGACACTTGTTGGTCCACCCGTCAGGCTGGAGCTGGCACACGCGCTCGCACGGCTCCTAGAACGTGCGGTGCCGCGTCAGGAGCTGGTCCAGCTTGAAGTGGTACATGGCTATAATAGCGTCGAAGACACGGACAAGGCGGAAAGATGGAGAGTAACGAGCCGCAGACTCTCCTCGATGCCTCGACCAGTCAAAGTAATACTTTCAGTGAAAGTGCCGACGCTGCGAACGATCCGCCAGTTAAGGGGGATTGCCAGTTACGTGCACAAGACCAGTTTCGTGCACATTGACTTTAAGCCAATCACAATCTTTATCGTGTCACAATGATATCTGATTGGTTTAAATGATTAATTGTCTTGCAGCCAGTGAAACCTGCTCAAA
>JAADXW010000850.1:0-14980 GCA_023337975.1 Phytopythium ostracodes
CATGAAGTGGCCGGCGAGGTCTCCAGACTTGAACCCTATCGAGAACCTCTGGGGATGGATGACGTGTCAAGTCTACGGCGGCGGGCGTCAGTACTACTCGATTAAGGAGCTCAAAGATGCCGTACAAAAAGCTTGGGACGCCGTACCGGCTTCTTACCTCGAGTCACTCGTGAATTCGATGAAAAGTCGCTGCCTGCAGGTAACCGAATGCCACGGAAGATATATTTCGTATTAGCAACCGCTCTGGGCCGCATTGGCGCTTTTAATAACGAATCTGACCGACCGACATTTGGACCGTCAATGACTGCAACAGTGTACCCATTCTGGTTTTCCTCTGGCCCCTGCGCCAAAAATGCGTTTTATCCACTGAAAACTGTTTTATTCGAGAGATCTCGCAATTGGCTATAAAACGAGGCATTTTGCGTTTTCGAAAACCTATTATTGGCTAAGATATGCGCCCGACCGGCCATTTTCACGTTTCATTGGCGCGCACTGTATTTGCACTTGCTCGAAGCGCCCACTTTTACATGGGCATACTGAGCGTGCTCTCGATATAAATGCTGTACCGTGGTTAGGTAGCGCTAAAATAAATCGGTGCTGTAAACAGGGCACACACCCTTAATTAGGCGTAAAAAAATGTGAATGGGGGATATATATAAACGAGATTGCGCTAGATCAGAGAAATAGGAACCAATTTAGGACAAACTGTGCGGTTTTCACAATAATTCTTTTTGGATATACTTTACCTGTTTTTCTTGTTGGTGGGTTCAAGCCGCCACTAGTTCCTCGTCGGACCCACTCGGGTCACCACGTTGAAGTGACGTCACTTGTGACGCAATGGCTAAAGGCAAGATCTTCAAATGGCGTATAAGCTGAAGCGGACGGTCGACGACACTGAACATTACACAATGGGGATAACAATCCTACAGGCCCGCGCCCTCTTTGACGCAACGACAGGGTTGACGCATGCATGGGCTGGCGTGGTGGCTACCTACTGGTACTCAACAAGACGGCGATACTACTGTATAGACAAGGGTGACTGATAGTATGGGCCTACACGAGGTCGAGCTGCTGACGGAGGTACGTCTGGGTCATGGCCACAGGGGACGACAGTCGATAGCTGTGGCCGTGCGGCGTCGGGCTGTCGCGGAAGTCGCTGTGGTGCAGCCCCTTGCCTGGATCGAGCGTCAGCGGGCCGATGCCGAGCGTCACCGTCTTGTCGGGTCCACCCAAGATGGCGCGTCCGAAATCAGGGAGGTGGACGTCGCATTGGTGCTCCGACTCGGACCGTCGGACGGGCTGCAGCCCAAAGTCGTACAGCAGCGTGGCGATCACTCCGCCGACAATGGGACCGGCCAGGTACGCCCAGAACCCAGTGCCCGGGCCGGGGAGAGCCACCGTCGACCAGCCTGCGACGCTGGCGACGATTCGCGGCCCGAGGTCGCGCGCTGGGTTGATGCTGACCTGGGTCAGCGGCCCCAGCGCTGCCATGAGCACCGACAGGCAGCAGCCCAGCGGGAATGCGGCGTGAACATGCGCACTGCGAGCACTGTGGCACTCGTCCGCCAGCACGCGGGCGAGCAGCACAAACAGTAGAGCACCCATAGCCTCGAGGAGGAAAGCACCAAGGGCCGACACGTCGCCTTCACTTAGCAGACCACTCTTGACGGCGATTGGGTTCGGGAAGTAGTTGGCGAATACCATGGCCGTGACGGTGGATTTATCGGAGCCTCTTGAAAAGGTGGCGTTAATCTCGGCGTCCAGGTGCTCGAAGTGCTTGATGCCGTTGCCGTACGCTCCCAGCACTGCGAGGGCGGCCGACATTGAGCCGAGAAGCTGTGCCCCCACGTACGGGATCACCTTGCGCTTCGGGAAGGGCGAGCGAGGGGAAATTGCGAATGACAGCGTCACTGCCGGGTTGAGGTGCGCGCCGGAGATTGGGCTCGCGACGACGGTGGCGACGCTCAGAGCGATTCCCCATGCGACCGCGAGCGACACGTTATCGTACTCCCACGATTGTTTGGAATGCGCGAGGGTGGTCAGCACGCTTGCGGCGGTGGACGCGCAGCCCAGGAACACGAGTAGGAACGTGCCGACGAACTCCGAAGCGCACTCGACAAGGAGCGCGCAGCAGCGACCGGACATCATCGCGTTTTGACAAGGCATTGCCGGTGAGCTCTTGACCAAGCGAATTGGGAAGTGAGCGCCAGTTTTGCGCTCTCTATCGACCCAGCGGGGTCCGCAAGCAAACAAACCAGAGAGGTGAGAGCGTTGGGTACAACGACGCATGCACTAGGTACAACGCGCTCTGGCGGTCTATTCAGCTTCCGGTCCTCTTGTGATTGGAAGTACAGTAGAAGCCTGTGGAGAAATTCGAACGACGAAGGGCGATGTCTCCTCGAGATATCGTCACGGCGCCCGGCTCGTTTATCGTTCCGCCTCCGCCAGACGTCCGTCCGTCCGACTGTGGGCTCACCGCACGCAACTACATGTTGAAGGAGATGCGCTGCATATTGAAGCGAGTGCCTCCTTCCTTTTACCGAACTGGTTCGTGGTGCCAGCGCTGTCTTTGGGTGGCGAGTTTGGATGCACCGCCGCCGATTAGGTCCAACAAAGATGGATAGCCTCGCGACTCATACAGAAGCTCGCAAACCCTCGAAGGGGCATCACTCGACACGTGTGCTCCTTCGAAAAGCGCTCTCTCGCTTCGACGAATCGGTCCTGAAGCGAAAAGCCCCTCGCTGTCGATGCAGGTGACCCAACCAGAGAGGAACAGGCGCGGCAGTCGATGGCAGTGGCGTCCGACTCGGCATTAGAAAGAGACGAGCGCAATAGAAGCCGCCGCGAGCAAGATGGTGCGACCGACACCACAGTAGGGCCCTTCTAACGCACACGCCCGCACCAGATCGCGACTGTCACTCCCTCATGTCTCTCTCTCACTCGATTCAGCTACTGCTTCCAAGTCAGCGATCGCGCGCGTTCGTTAGTTGCTGTTCAGCTATCGTCTAGGTATTGCGTGCTTTCCTTTCCGTCACGCTTTTGTCGGCGAGTCCGACTGGATTGCTTCGCCTTTATAAGCGGGGGTCGCACCGCCAGGGACAACGTATCCAAACACCTTGCTCCCCAGGAATGTCAGGTACGGCGGGCTCCGGTCGTCGCGCGGGATGAAGTTGCGCCCGTCCCAGTAGCCTTCCCGCACCCACCCCGCGAGTTGTGAGCACCGCAGCAGCAGGTGTCCGTCGTCTTCGGTCACGGTCTCTACCCGGCAGAGAACGTGCGCGGCGCAGTCACGGATCGCGAAGCTCCGGCGCGCAGCGCTCGCGATCTCGTGTCGCGCCAGCTCCTTCTTGGACAGCTTGCGCTTCTTGCTGGCAGTGCTGTTGCTGTCCGAACTTGCCGTGCTGTTGACCTCTGCGCTGTCTTCGACCGCTTCGCTATCGATCTTGCCGCCCCCAGGCGCGCACGTGGAAATCCCGAGCTGCTTCAACTTGTCGCCGGCTGAACCCGACGTTCCGCCGATCGCGAGCACCAGCTCTTCCATGCCACGCACAGGCACATTGAGCACTGCACGATGCAATGCAATACAACTGGTCAGCGATCATTATCGCTTGAGTCTGGCTAGAATCCAATTGCTCACTCACCGAAGCTCGCGCCGGGCGTGCCGATGATGCTCGCCGTGTGCCGGCCAGCGTTGATAGAACACACGAAGCCGCCCTACAGCGTCCGAATGTCCGTCAGTACCGGCGCAATTGTCGAGGCGGCAACACGCCGCGTAAACGGCGTCGAGTTGAACGTCCAACGTCCGGACTCGAGCGTCATGAAGGAGTAAATAACCCCCTACGTGTCGAGAACTGACTCCTCGTAGTGTACCTGGTTGTTGATTGGCGTCAACCAGGTGATCGTCATGACGTTGCGTCCGGCGACGTCGCCGTCGTTGTCGCTGTCGCTATCGCCACGCGAGGACAGCAGGCACACCGGGTTCGGGTACAGCAGCCGCGACAGCATGCTCTTGTCCACGGCAATCCATTGCGTCGGGGCGGCCGCGTCGTCCTCCTGTCCGTCTTGGCCGAGGCCGCGCTTCACTTCGTCATCTCCCGCCATTGGCACAAACTGGTCCGACCAAACCGCGCGACGATCCGTCGACGCGAACCAAAATGGGCCACGTCGCCGACTCGCACGCGGCCCCGCAAATAACACGCGAACATCACCTACATCGGTAAGTTTATTAAATTAAAATGTCTATAAATTGTAAATCACCTAGCTTAAACACACTTTTGTGTAAATTTGTGCCGTGGACAGCCGCTTCCGCTGGATTCTCGCTACAAACAACAACACTAATACCGCGGCGGACGCGACGACTTCTTGCGCCCTGCAGCTCCGTCGGCGACGTCGAAGCCGCGTGGACAGCAGCGCCAGCAGCAGCGGGAAGAAGGAAAAGAAGGGGAAGGGCAGGCGTCAGCGTCTCCGCGAATCGCTCTCTCTGCACCGCCGCCGAGAACCAAAGGCGCGACGCTCCTCTTTGCAGCAGCGGCCGTCGGTCTCTCCCCCTAAAGAAGCGATCGCGTCGAGCACCATGGCGGCGGCGATCAACACGACGACGCGCAAGCAGTACGAGCTAATCGTGCAGGACGAGTACCTGGTGGTGCTGCACCCGCAGCACCCGCTATGCCTGCTGATCCCGCGCGGTGTGGCGCCGGCCGACTCGACGCTGGACGTGTCGGTGGAGCACATGGCCGAATTCCAGCACCTGCACGGGCGCCGCATGGCCTTCGACGCCATCTACGGCGTCTTCTGGCTGCTGCGCGGGCCGTACCTGGCCATAGTGACGCAGTCCAAGGTCGTGGCACGCGGCGTCGAGGACAAGGAGATCCGGCTCGTGCAGAAGCTCGAGCTGCTGCTCATCCCGACGCAGAACATGCCCGTGCTCACGCTCGCGCAGGAGGAGGACGAGCGCCGCTACCTCGACATGCTCACGCGCGACATTGAGGTGCAGAAGCTGCACTTTGCCAAAGACTACGACCTTACCCACACCCTCCAGCGTACGTCCATCCTTGTATTTGTTAACCCTTCTTGCTCCCTCAACACGTTCATCAATGGCTAACACTGTAGGGTTATGCAGGTATCTCGGCCTTTAACGGGAAGATCGGGACGATCGCCGAACGCGCGGACCCGCGGTTCTTCTGGAACCAGGCGGCCAGCTCGGTGCTCCTCGGTACGCTGCTGTCTATCCACCCTCTTGTGTAATGACCAAACGCTGACTGGTGCCACGCTGCCAACAACAGAAAAGAAGTTTTTTGAGTGGGTGACGCCCATGATGCAGGCGTACGTGGAGGTCACGGAGACAGTCAAAGTGAACGGCGCGTCGTTCAAGATCCTGTACATCTCGCGGCGGTCGTGCAAGCGCCAGGGCATGCGCTTCACGATGCGCGGCGTGGACGACGAGGGCAATGTGGCCAACTTTGTCGAGACGGAGCAGATCTGCCTGTTCGCGGACGGCCGCCAGACGTCCTTTGTGCAGATCCGCGGGTCCATCCCGCTCTATTGGAGCTCCCCCGTGACCATGAAGTACGCGCCCAAGGTGTACCAGCTGAGTAAGCCAGAGAAGAGCGTCGCGGCCTTCCAGAAACACGTGTACGAGCTCATGAAGCTGTACGGACGCGTGCTGATCGTCAACCTGATTGACAAGAAGAAGGAGCAGCTCAAGCTCGGCGAGGCGCTGTCCAAGACGCTCGCGTGCGCCGTCGAGAAGGACGCGCACATCCTGGCCAACATCCGCCTCGTTTGGTTCGACTTTCACCACGAGTGCCGCAACATGAAGTGGGGGAACCTTGAGAAGCTCATCAAGTTGGTCGACGACGACTTTATGAACTACGGGTGAGTCGCGTCATGGGTTGCCGTCGGTGGCGTTGTTATAATACTGATCTTGGATTCCTTCGTGCTCTGGACAGATACTTCTCCAAGAACGCAGAGGGCGAGGTGCTGAGCATTCAGTCGGGCGTCGTTCGCACCAACTGCATGGACAACCTCGACCGAACCAACGTCGTTCAGGTACGAAGGCAGTATAATACTCGTGGTTTGGCGGATTCACGTGCTCTAACACCAACTCCTGACGTGACTCGGATGCCGACGACAGTCGCTGTTTGGCCGGCGCAGTCTGCTGCTGCAGCTGAACGAGATGGCGGCGCTCAAGGGCAACGTGCTCAACTCGCCGTTCGCGGACTTTGAGCTGACGTTCAAGCGCGTGTGGGGCAACAACGCCGACGCGATCAGCCTCTTTTACGCCGGCACAGGCGCGCTCAAGACGGATTTCACGCGCACGGGCAAGCGCACCAAGAAGGGCGCGCTCATGGACGGCTACAATTCGTGCGTGCGCTACATCATGAACAACTTCATGGACGGCTACCGCCAGGACGTGGTGGACCTGCTGCTCGGCCGCTTCGCCGTGTCGCGCAGCAAGCCCTCGCCCTTCATCACACAGGGAGAGTCGGGCGGCGAGAGCCTTGAGTTGGTCGCCGCCAAGCTACTGGGGCTCTTCATGGCCCTGTTCCTGTTCGAGTCATACCGCGGTGGCCCTGACAGCCACGTCGTGGGCCGCGTCGCGCGCGCGCTGTTTACGTCACTGGCGATTGTAGGTGGCGTGTTCGCCGTGCTGGTCAAGAAGGGCAACGGCCTCGGCCCCAAGCTCGTGCGCCTGCCGCGCTTCCGCCCGCAGGACGGCTGCATGACGAGCTGGAAGCACTAGAGCCGTCAGTAGAATGTTCTCGCGGTCGGCTTGACTTGTTTGTTAGAGAGAGAGGGTGAGTGCGCACGCGCCGTTTCTATCCCAGTGACATTAGCGAGACAATCTCCATATTAATACATGTACGCTGTTTAACCTTGCAGACATGAAGTGTGTGCTTGGGCACGCGCCCGCAGTGGGTCACTCATACGCCCGGAGGTAGAAAACCGGGTCGGATGGATGGCGGCGGCTCGGCGCGGGAGGTGAGAGCACCGCCTCGCGTGTTTTCCATTCGTGGAACCTCCGAGTTGAGCTTCCACAAGAATTACGCTCCTCCCAGGTTATCAGGCCTCTTAAGAAAGGCATCTATACCTACCTGCCTACTCCAAGGCAAAATAGGTGTTTTTGGAATGCCAGGAATAGGCATCCCACAAACTGCAGGCTACGGACTGAGAAATACCTACAGTAAATACCGCAATTAGTCTGTACGAAATTAGTATCATGTGCAAATTAGTCTCACTGGGTTTTAGTGAGAGTATTGTGTGAAGAAGAAAATTGCCGATTCATAATATGTCTGAACGCAAGTTGAATGCATAAGGTTTATTTCGAGAAGCACCCAGAGAGTCATCTGGAGCTTTCTTTGGTGCGGCAGGACTGGCCCGACCCTCCTGTTCAACTGCGCTACCGGTACGTTCGAGCCCGCCTTCGTGCAGCTTGTCAGACTAAGTTACTCGAATAAGTGTGTATGGATAGGTCCGCATCGAAAGCGGTTTTTGAAAAAAATGAAAATGCGGTCTGCAAAAATAGGAAGGATTTTAATCAATTCGCCGCCAAGATTAAGTACCCCTATTTTAAATTCCTGCGTGAATCCATACACTATTAAAAATGGACGGATTCCCGAAGGAAATTTGCACAAAGATTTTGACCTCTCAGATCTGCAGAATATTATAAATCTAACGGACCTTATGATCTCTCTTTGATTTGTATAATCCCAAACCTGTTAGAAACTATATATTGTGATAAAAATTTATTTTAGACCGTCTAAAATGGCTACGGAACCCGTCCATTATTGGAGTGATTCGCGCAGACTAAAACGCTTTGAAACTAAATATGAAACGAAATAGCCATGAAAAGCTACCGCTGTTTCATATTTGGCCATACAGATATTATATTTAACGTTTTCTTGCTGATTATAACCTGTAGCGAACAATGGAGTTTTCTGGGGGATTTCATGGGCATTCTGAATTTGAAAAAGCCCTCACGATTTAGATCTGAAGTTTATCAACGAATTGCTCCACTAACATTGATGCTGTTGAGCTTGATTGGTTTATATTGTGTTGAAATTTGCAAGAGTAACACTAATTTACTACACCAAAATTACTTGTTTGCATGTATAGGCACACTTATACTGTTTGTGTGAGTAATATTTTAAAGATGCCACATAGATTAGTCTTGGTGAAAATAATTGCGGTATTCACTGTACCTCCTTGACGGCTATGAAAATTAACGGTACTTTTTTGGTTGTCACGACTGTTATGATGTATGAAGAAGTCCAAATCTAGAATAGGCATTATGTACTTTTTCGTTACACACTGCCTATTTCTTTAGAGGCCTGCAGGTCCTCCCAGGCTCGACGCTCGCTGTTCACTCGGCGGTGCCATGCGTGCACGCACGCGCTCATATTAGATTCAGCCGCGTCTTTAACGTCCATCGCGGCGTAGACACGAAGCGCCCGAGAGCATCGGCGGCGCGCTTTTTGACACGGGTTTTCATTAGGCGAGCGTATCGATACAATTGCCAAGTGTATCGCTAGTTTCTTGGAGAAACGCTTGGCATTTTTGTCCATTGTCAACTGCGTGTCTCCTCGGCCCCAAGCAGAAAAAAAATCAGCTCGCTTTCCGCCGCACGATCGATGCCCAGAGGGTCATCCAGAGGGCTTTTTGCCAAGCGGAGACCGTACTATACAATCACCAAGACGTTGTCCTGTGCCTCATCCGCCTGGTGGTGAGCGATCTCCAGAACATGTGATCAAATTTTCAGTTGCCACTCTCCGTCTGCAACTTGTTTCATCGCAATGCGAGTCACTCGCCTCCCCTCCTCAGAACATGTCCAACTGCCTACGTCTCTCCATTGTGGTGACGACCCGCCGCTGCTTCAGCTTTGGCAGCCGCCGGGCGTTTTTCCCAGCTCTCCATCCATCATTATCCACTTCCATTGTGATCCCCAACGCCCCGTTGTTCACCGGGATTTGTCGCGCGGCCCTCGAGAGGCTGGAAAACTGTGCGGTCCGCCCTAAATACAGTGCAATGACCTGCTGTAACTTGCGCGTCGCTTGCTTTACGGGATCGGCTCCGCGGTGGGACACCTTGCGAATCGACGGGCAACTTTGGAAAATGGAGACGAGTGAACGAACGAACACCTTGCGCTGCAGCTGTAAGCGACTCTGATGTTGCAACGTAATCTTACCCTCATGAAGCAACTAAAACCACTGCAAACGAGCCATTTCGCACTATTGCTGTCGGGTTAAGTTATTAAAGTGTGACGCACATCAATACAGCAAGAGCCGCTGGACTTGGTAGTTATATGCAATGTTGATTTGAAGCTTTGAAACGGCGGCAACGGCAACATTCAACATGAACTTTAAAGAGTCGCGTGTGCGAAGCCACGCTGTGATCGCGCATACGTCATCCGCTGGGAATTTTTCGCCTCTGATTGGCCAGAATGCCGCTCCAACTGCAACGAGTAAAAGACACGAACCGGCGTATTGATTGCTAGCCGTGTCACCTCCGCCTTCTTATCGCTTCAACAGCTGGAACACACCTGTAAAATCGAATAAATACACCAATTGATGAATATCACCAAAATCTTAAGTATGCTTCTCTCTTACGCCTAACCTGCAGAAATACATTATATCCGTAAGCGAGAGTACAAATTTAGACAAAAGGAGGCGCCTGCCAATATCATTTCGCCTCTCACCTCCGGGTGTTTCCGCCACTGGTTCCCCGTCATTCACTTTTGAATCTGCCGCTGCCGCAACAAGCCGCCCCCAAGAATCTCTATACACTACAACAAGACTAAGCAAGATGCTCTCCCGCTCGGTGCAACGGCTACAGGTAACGGCGGCGCGGACCATCAACACGTCGACCCCGGCCAAGGTGCTGCAACACGTGGCGCAGAGCACGCCGGCGCCGCACGAGGCCGCGGGCATCCCGCCGCTCTCGACGGGCGAGCTAGCCTGGTGCGAGATCTACGGCGTGGACTACGAGCGCCAGCTGCAGGAGGCGCTGGACGACTCACCACTGCTGGTCACCCAGTCGACCGCCGTCATGGGGACCTCCGAGACGCCCGTCGCGCCCAAGGACCCCAAGACCGACATCTGGAACGTCGTGTTCGGCAAGCATTCGTCGTAAGTTTCCCCGACGCCGTAACGTCTCCTATTATTTGAGTATTACCGTTCCCCGTGGCGTGGCGAGCGCCGTCCGAGCTCGCGTGGATGTTCCGTCCCAGTAAGGGCGACAGCGGGTGCACGACAAGCGCTGGTCGTCCCGTCCGACGGGTACAAGCGAGCCCAGATGAACACCATCGGAGTGGCAGCCCGCTCGTCGGGGAGCTAGCTGTGTGTATCTTAAGTTTTTATAATAACACCGTCGAGAAACAAGGAATAGGAAAGGTTTTCCCATGCCTGTCTCTTGTCTGCAAGCTACCAATTCTCGATGCATTAGTCGTTGTGGCCGCAGTGCTGATCTGCGCACCTCTGCCTATTACGTATCGGCGTCCTTGTCGTCGCCTTCGATGGTGAAGTCAAAGGGTTTCCATGCGCGCTTGAACGACTGCGTCAGCGCCTCCTCCTCGTTCTTGGGCACCACGCAAAACTTCCAGTTGGAGCGCCGCGGCATGCCAAGCACGCAGGCCGCCGCGTGTCGGCCGAACTGCACGTAGTGCTTGTCCTCGACGACCTGCAGCAGCCGCGCGGTGCCGCCCTCCCCGTCGGGCACTTCGGCGTAGAAGAACGGCTTCCGGTCCGTTTTGTCCTTGAGATCATCGTCCGGACCCAGCTCTTCGAACTTGACGTGGTATTTCTCCCCCTCGACTTCGAAAACGCGGCGAGCGTCTGCTGCTTTCTCCTTCGGCACTCCCACGACCTGGAGGTGGCAGTGCGTCGCGCCGATCGTGGTCGTGTTACGGTCGAACACGAGCAGCTCCTTGCCTTGCGACGCAAAGTACTCGCGCAGCGCCTCCTTGAAGCGGTTCATCTCTTTCCACGTCGCGTCGCTCAGCTTCATGGTGGACATCTCGTGCGCGATCGGCACGATCAGCACGTGGTCGATGCTGATGGCTCCCTTGGGCATGGCGAGGTACGCTTCTTCGCCAATGCTGACGAGCAAATGCCGCTCGAGAGACGGCGTCGCGAGGCAGAACCAGCACTCGGAGCGCTCCGGCACGTGCGACCGGTTGTTGTTGCCTCGCCGGTCGTGCTGGCGCTGGTTGCCCTGACCTGGGATCAAGTTGCCGCGACGCTGGCCACGCTCGGCAAGTCGCTGGTCGTAGAAGAACTGCGCTGACTTCGAGCTCTGCTGCGTCAACGCTGCCACCTGCTCGGCCGATAGGCCACTCGTACTCTCAAGCTTCTGTCGCTTGGACGCGGGCTCGTAGACCTGTCGTTGCTGCTGGGCGGCATCAATGTACGGGTTCTGTGTCGTTCCAGCGGGAATGTCGAGCTGCGCCGTCGGCTCGGAGTTCGTGACGGCCGTGGGTGTCACCTGGAGCGCATGAAGGTACTTGTTTGTTTTGTCCTTGGTCTTGTTGACCCCGCTTAGCGAAATCAAGCGGGTCAACTGCTTGCGACCAAATGTCGAGTGCTCGCTCACGTAGGGCAGTCGCTGGTAGAACACGTCGGCGCCCGTGATATGATATTTGGGCAGCACGACTTCGAGCATCTTGGCCACGGCGCTGCTTCCTTCACATCGCTGGAGTTCGGCAGGCACCTGCTGCTCTGGCAGTAGGTTTTGGAAGCTGTAGTTGGCTCACACAGTCATAAGTACTAGCGTCACCGCTAGGCTCGTAGCAATGATTGCAGTACTGCTACGTTACCTGGACGGCAACTCGGCAGTGAACAGGAAGTCAATGTCGCTCTCCTTCTGCTGGTCAACAATCTTGCTGGCCAACGCCGCGACCTGGCAAGAAGTGAACGCATCAACTTGGTCAGCAATTCGTCGTGAACGGACATTGGAAGCTGGTGAAGCTTCATCTTGGTCATCCAACTCACATCGTCGTCAGAGTAGCGGAACGCCGGTGCAGCCGCATCGCTCTCAGCCGCGCTGGAACCGGAGAGGTACGCGATCGAAAGGCCGCCGATCTAAAGCGCACGCCACAGAGCCAATGCCGTCGTAAGAACACGACGATATGTGGGTCCAACGGAGCAATTGCTGCTCACGTACTGTGGCGAGGCCCTTTCCAGCCAGCACGAAGCAGTTCGGCGCGATCTCCACGGGATCTTCAGCTTCATCTCGTGCGACCTGCTCGATCTGTGCGTGCAGCTCCTTCTGCCGCTCGTCCAGCGCGTCGACGGCCGGCTCGTTGGCCGGCAGCAGGTACGTTGGCACAGGCACTTGTCGCTCCCCGGACAGGTACTCCGGCGGGAAGGGCAACACGCCGCCCACGCAGACGAGAAGCTCGAACGGACTGACCTTCGCCGACGCGTTGAGCTTGCGCACGCGCTCAAACAGCAGCGCCCAGTGGCCCGCGACGGCGCCGCAGAGCAGGATTTTGGTCATATTCGCCACCAGCTCCTGCCAAAATGGACGCGCCGCCAATAATCGATGGAACTATTAATTGAGTCGGAAACGGTAGGTCAAGAATTAGGGATGTCCCGTGTTTACTTGATTAAGTTCGGGACAGTGTGGACAGGTCTTCTATTCGAGTCAGTCTGACACGCCAGACTACTTACCCGCCGGAAAAACTGGTGTACAGACATCCACAAAAAAGGCGCCAGGACTGTTCCCGCAATAGTTTGCACCCCCGTGCAATGAATTGCACCACCGGCTAGAAACAGTACAAACCTGTCATATTCAATTTAAGGCCAAAAATGTATTGGTGTGTACTACATCTCTTTCCGACCAGCATGTCTTTGAGTTCGAAGACATCAGAGTATGTAGCTCAAAGAGCACGCAGTTCGTCGCTGACGCGGCGTCGGCAATAAACATGTTCGGCGCGCGCTCAAGGTAGGCGCTCTGGTGCGCCACCTTCGTCACTCCGGGAGGATTATTGCGCACGTTCTTCGCCTCCCGGGCGAAGTAGGACTTCACCTTCGCCTTGAAGACGGAGAACACACTCTCAATCGGGTTGAGCTGGGGACTGTATGGGCCCAAGTGCAGAACGTCTGCCACCGCAAACTCCCCCTGCTCAAACACGCTCTCGACATTCGTGTGGCAGGGGGCGTTCTCGAGCACGACGATGACCCGGTTGAGCGGCTGGCGGTGCTCATCACGCACGGCGCACAGCATGTTAGAAAGGAACTGGTTGACGTCAGGGGCTCTGTTCGAGTCGAACCGGTTCTCGTAGTAGACTAGGCCGCCCTCAGAAATGCACGCAGCTACGTGCATGTTCCTGCCGCCGCCAGGAACCTTTTCGTGAGGGCAACGTTCTCCCTTAGGGCTACGCCCTTGCGTCCGTGCCGTCCACAGGCTGAAGTTGGTCTCGTCGACATAATAGGTTTTGTACCCACGCGACTTGTACTCGAGTAGCTTGCGTAGGAAGTCGCGCTGCTTGATCTTGTTGGCCTCCGTGTTCATGTACTGCGGCTGGACATGCGTCTTCTTCAGTGTGTAGCACGCGCCGTCTAGTCCAGGGGAGGCGGTAGAAACCGAGCATGGAATGTGAAAGGTGCTCCTAACCATGGAGGAAAGCTCAACAAGCGTCAACTTGTTGTTCTTGTCCAGCTCCGAACGCATGAACTCGACGTGGTCCGCCGTCAGAATCTTCTCGGACCCGCCGCGCTTGCGCGCCATGTCGTCAGGTCCTTCCGCGTACCGCCGGATCCAAGTCTTCGCATTGCCGGTAGGGACCTTTAGCGCCAGGGCGAGCGCCTTCCAATCGCCTCCCTCTCGCGCGCAGTCGACGACACACTGGCGGGTCTCCGCGCTGTACTTGCACTTCTTGGGCGTCGGCGTTAACGGCGGCAGCTCGGCGGGTGGCAGTGGGCTCTCCATCTTGGCTTGAAATCGAGAATGGCGGCGAGCCCTTTTCAATAAAAATACTCGACTGTTGGCGGCTACGAATAATTTACCTCTATCATATTATACGCTCACAAAATATAAAGTACTCGGGGTCATTGGGTGCAATTCATTGCAAGGGGGTGCAGACCATTGCGGGAACAGTGCAAATGAGTGAGAAAATGCGGAATATATGCTTCGCGATTAGCAAGTAGTTATCTTATTTGCTTGCCTTTCTTTAGGGCTGTGTTTGCTCTGGATGGACCACATGTACGGCCGCGTGAATATCGACGAGAAGTGGTTTAACTTCTACGAAGCCACGGACACGTACTCTCTGACCGCAAATGAAGCAGATCCTTACCGAGCGTCACCTAACAAACGGTACATCGGTAAGGTAATGTTTGTAGTGACCGTTGCACGGTCTCACTTCGATCAGCATCGTCGCTGTGTCCTCGACGGCAAGCTTGGGATATGGCCGCTGGTAGAAATGGCCATCGCGCAGCGGACATCGAAAAACCGACCGCGCGGGAAACCCATCACCAAGTACATTAATATGACGCGTGCGGTATATCGGAAGTTCGTCACAGAGAAGGTTTTCGCAGCAATTCGAGAGCGCTGTCCAGGTATGAGCAATCTGATTGTAAATATATGTGTTGGACTTACCAAATTGACAATTTGCTTTGTGTGAATACTAGGGTGAAAATCAAGGACAATTCTCGTCCAGCAGGACAACGCTGGTCCTCACACACTGGTTGGAGATCCAGTGATTGGGCATGCTGGGCGTAAAGACAGCTGGAAAATCAAGGTGATTTGCCAGCCTCCTCGTTTGCCCGACCTGAGTGTGTTGTATTTGAGCTTTTTCCACTCTATTCTGTCGCTGCAGGACCAGCAGGAATCGTTTACTCCTGACCAGCTCATTGCTACGGTACTGTATTCATTTCAGTGCTCAACCACAGACCATTAGTAAGTGCTTCGTTACGCTGCTGGGAGTTATGACCAAGGTGATTGGGCACCATGGTTATAACGACTACAAGCTCCCCCGCATTCGAAA